>JAAXNX010000417.1:0-30580 GCA_036491905.1 Folsomia manolachei
ACAAACCAACGCTTTCTTAAATCAATGTAAGTCTTGTTCAAAGAACTCGAATCGGGGACAATAATATTATTGTTTGCGACAAATTTGTTTTTATTAAAGTTAAGTTTCAATCAGAGTCATTTCATTCGGGATAAATGAAACTGCTCTGCATTACAAAAAAGCAGGAGTGACCTAGATTTAAACTTGAATGCAGCTTTTGTTCCTTGACCTTTAAACATTTCTAAAAATTGTCTAATGGAGATATTTTGACCAATTGTTAAAGCTGACTTGAATTGTTAGTTATGTGTACTATTAGTAGGGCATTTTTTATTATTTCGGACGAAATGAAAATTATTAGACACATATTCGGTCACTCAATGTATCCAAAGAAAATCTCAATAGCAAAAATCCTCGTGACATTGTTTTGAGCACTGGATTTAGTATGTACGAAAAACTGCACATGCACCAAAAGTAGCATCAAGTATCAATCTATACTGTGATCTCACTGAAAATTTTGTTTAAAAGTATTGGTGCACAGTGTTTTATTCCAATGTCCTTGCTAATCACAGCGACAGCCGAACTATTTGTCAAGTGCAAAAACTTCCAGCGCAGCCTTCGATTAGCCCGAGCCAATTTGTTTAGGGGCTAGTTCTACTTCACATTCCCAAATTGGTCCATTTCATTATTGATTTGTACACAGGCGTTATATATGATTTTGAATATTTGAAGAATGTATATTCAGAATCTGAAGTCGATCGGCTGGCTTATAAAATTCACCCAAACAAAGTTTTGTCATACCCTGAATTGTATGCAAAATGTTCAAGAAATCGGTGCAAAATATTTGCAAGGTTTGACCATCCCTTTTGAACCACCACTACAAACTTCAAAGTGGTCACAATTTTTAATCCACATGTCAAGTGTCAAAAAGGTAGCTCAAATTGCAAACTGACTGACGGCCTCAACAGGCATATACAAATATGTATAAGCATTTCGTTCCAAGCTAAAAATTCATACTTCCAATTTATTCTCAGTCATGCTTCATAAATTTTGTTCGTTGTTCCTCTCGTTTACGATTCATCGCCGACAATTCATATTCAGAAAAAGCTCCAAACAATGCATGAGCACATAAATCCTTTTGCCCGCATGTAAAATCAATTTGCAAATCAGTATAGGACGACTATATCTCCACCAAATATAATCCGTATCTTATGCAGTCTCTTGGAAAAGCATAAATGCACACCACGGAACAGAACGTGTTAAATAAGGGTTAAATGGAAGCAGATTTTCATTCGTAAGCGTTCAAGGTGAGGGTTTTTAACGATAATTCATTCCTGAAATGATACACTTCATGCTTTGGCACATTTATTTATCTGTATTCAGTAAAAGATCATTCTAGCAGGTTTGGTTATGAATTACGAATTTATCTCTGCTCCCACCTTTTATCCACTTTTCATCAAGTTTCAGTGAATTGAATTGACAAGAGTCATTCAGCTATTCAATTTAGCTGGATAAAATAAATGTACCTATCTACAAATTTCATTCCATCTTGATTGCTATCATGGCATTTAGAATGGCCAATCAAATCGGCGGAAATCGCACCCTCCCACCGATTTGCTGATCGAGATACGATAACACAACTTCTTCAACTACTCCAATGACGGTACCATGTCCCAGAATCCAAACTTCAAGTGGCAAATGCACAATTATACTAAATTTATTATCGCTGTACAGCAATCTATGCATATGGATAGATATTGACTTTGAGTAGAGTATTAAACAAAGCTGCTTAAATATTAATATTTAACCCATCCAACTGACTAACTAACCAACTATTTAACTACAAGCTTTACTCATGACTTGATGATGTTGTTCAAGTGTGTACAAGGATTATAAATACATAGCATACACCGACTTCAGTGTATCACGCACTTGACATGTGAACGCGTATAATAATCCTCTTATCCTCCGTCCCGTACTTGTTTCCCTCTTAACTTCATCCTCCTAGGCCATAAACGCGAGAGTATATCTGTGCTTCTTTTTTAACCATTACCAACTTAAATATTACGACGAGTAAAAAAATACTTGGCGGTTATTACAACTAAAAAATAAAACGCCAGTGTCTTTTGGTGATTGTTCGTTATAATTACTTTACGACACACACAAAATTGGACTCGGTTTATGTTAATTGGTGAACTTTTTGCTGTAAATATTGACAAATAGTGAAGAAATCATTTTGAGACACAATTACGGGATTGAATTAAATGAAATGGACTTATGAGTGATACGAGTATTTCAGTATCCAGTAAATCACCGATAAAACGTACGCTCAAAGGGTAAGAAAAATGTCCAGACCATTAATAGCTTAACTTAAGTAGAAGTTCTGGAATTTCGCATGAATGCCAGCATATTAATACAAATTTTGTTGTACCGCATCACAAAAATAAATCAGATTGTCTTATTGCAACAAGAATGTTTGTGACAAAATTCTCATGTGCTTCTAATGCAATGTGAACGGAACGGCGTAATTAATTCGGGTCTCATTATCAAAAGACTCTGCAAATGCTAACTTATGCGATTCCATTGAAATCAGAATGTAATTTATTTGTCATTCTCTGGTGAAACCATTTTGCACGGAAACACATCTGTTGTTGTTTTTATTCTCGATCAGACTATTATGTCGTCAGAACCAGAAAACTCATTGTTAATCAATAATATATTAAACTACTGAAAGAAAGCAATAAAAATGCTTAACATGATCACCAATTGAGCGAAAAAGACTGGAAAACCTTCAATTTCCTTTCTTTCTTTTCCACCAAATGTAAAAAAAAAACCAAACTAAGGTAAAGGTCACCATGTTGCTTGCAGGTGTTTGGATCGGCTCAATAATTTAACCAACCCAAACCCATGAAACAATTACGACTGTCATTTTGGTTTGGTGCCTTTGGGACTTGAGTGAAAGCCATTAATCGGAGTTGAGTTAAAGAGAAAATTATTCTGCACCTCGACGTCGTGAAGGTCGATTGACATTCGCAAAATTCTACGGCGTAAAACTCTTACTGAAATACCAAATTGTTTATCCAAAAATTGAGACAATCGAAAAAACTTTCGGCAATCGAAGGAAGTTGATACAAACGGAAATTCTATGATATTAGGTAAGCATACTTCGTCATTTGTTCCTTTCCGTTTTCACAGCATGCTTTAAATTTCTCTGCATTACTGTAGTTAGGTGGTTCATCTGTGACCAATCACTGATATAAATAGAACTAATTATTATTATTAATAATTATTGTCAGAATTGTAAACATGATGAATATTTCGTTGATTATAAATATTGCGAACTTGTACATTTACATAATACAAGGCAAAAACAGAAAGTCTGCCAGCTCCAGACAAGACATATGCAATCAGGTGCTCACGAATTTTCACCAGGTAAATAGGCACTTTAAACAAGACGAACAAATTCTAATTGCCAATGTCAAAGGTTTTTAAAAACTTACAAGATTTTGGTCCACTTATTGTCTGTTACATGAAACACGTTAATAGGAGCATTATTCTTCTGTCTCCTTCCCAGGAAAACTCAATTACCGATCACCGCAACTCATTACGTACAGCCAAAAGACTCGCCTCTTATCTTGAATTTCGTACACTAACAAACTTCACCAAAGTCTAAAGTCGAATCTTGAAATGTTTGTTTTTCAACCAAGTTATTGATGCTTGATTTTATTTGTTTGAACTCTTTATGTTCATTTGCTGTTGTCAATTCAGTAATGATCCGAGTCTCATTAACGGAAAATTTCAGGTTTTAGTTTTGCTCTATTCATCCTCGTGTCATTTCTTTCTTCCTTGTGCATTCCGTGTTGATCTTTCTTCCGTCTCTTCGTGACCTGTGTTCTGATATTCTGAATCTGAGTGAACCAATCAAATCCAATTCATCCACCCTTCAAATGTCAACCACACAAACATTCGTTTTTTAATGCAATAGGACTTTACATAGATCTTTGACTTTTTGCTTTGGAGTGTGTGTGTGCGTGCGTTGGTTATACTTATTGATATTCATATTTCCACAGTATCAACCTAGAATTCCATGAAATATGTATATTACCATTACCCGTGTGTGCCAGTGATTTGGGATTTTCTGGGCTCTTGTAATTTTTCCAAATGAAATCGGTAATGACATTTCGTAGATGCGTAACGCAAATATGGGATCAGTGGATGAGGCGGTGTATTGCAGATATATGGACACCACGATTTGCCCCCGTGATTGGTATCATTGTGCGTGTCTCCAAGATGTCAAATTAAATGCGCTTATAATACAAACAGTCTGAATAATAGGTGGGCTGCATATATGGGTGGCTGCATACAAATGTAGCAAGAAAAAATATTACTTGTTTGGTTGGATTGGATAAGCGTAGAGAAATTGTTTACTACACATGGCATCCTCTTCCTCATCGTTGAACCTATCCACGATCACAAGGATTTTCATATATCGTTTAAACATCATCATACACAACATATCGAACGAAAAAGAGCTACAAACTTAATGCAGGATGTACGTAAACATGATCAAAACAACATCCATCATGAATTATAATTTGATGTTATTGGCCGATGACACAGAACAATGCAATTTAAAGTAGTTTGTGAATTTTTTGATGAATTTGATATCAATCCGGCTTTTCAAGATTTACTGTCAATCCACGCCGTGGCCAATTTTACGGTTGTTATTTAATTTTGCGTTTACAACATGGTTTGTTGTGAATCTCTCACACGTGGCAATGAGAATAATCTGACAATATTTCGATCTAATGCCGTCACTAATGTAGAGTGTACCGTACAAGGTCGGCTGAATAATAGCAAGGCGTACATTAATATGCACAATATACTAAATAGCCAACTGAGTTGATAAATCCATGTTACTTCATTAAGAACGGCCCAAGCATCTACGTATGCATTGTTATAAGAATGCATGAAAAAAACAAGTTGCTTGCAATAACAATCTTTCAAGTAAAAACGGAACTGGTGCCTATAAAGATCAACAATGTAATGTATGCTGGTCTGGCCTGGTATGCATGCTCCTTCACATTCACAACAAAGTAATAAACAATTTCTTTCAAAACATTCAACCTCAACAAACAACACATCAAAATCAGTGACGACTTCGCATTTTTTACTCGTTTGCATAGCATTTTTTCAATATTATTACAACTCGTTTGAAACTTCAAACTAATTTTTAAAGATCCCAATTGTTGACATCGTAAACTATCACATTGTTACAACTGTGTGACCTTTAATGCGTTTGTTTGTTTGCTGTACAATCCGCAATTATGGGGTATAAACTTATTTTTTATTTGTTCATTGAGCGTATTTTTGCAAACATATTTTAGCAAATCCAGCCATTATAGGGGTTTCGGAATTTAGCTATGTACCATTCATAAAACCAAAGCTTGCATTGTTTGTAAAAGCAACAATAACAATATGCGGATTCTAGGAAGCATGCATACAGAGGCCATTACTTTAACTTGTGCAATTTACATGTAATGCGCAGTTTTTGGAATAAATATTCTTTACTGCATGAAATGAAGCTCATGTTATTGAAGCTAACTAACTATTAAATTGGCACTGTACCATTAAACTTTGAACAAAACAGGACATACACTTATCCAATTCTTTCGCTCGGACAGAAAAGTTAAAAGTTATTATAACTTAACCACGTGATGAGATGAGACTTTATTGAAATTCACTAGAAATCAATTCTACACATGCTGGATTAATAAATACACGAGGGCAGAATCTCAAAGTAATGGGTAAATATGTATAAATGATATATAAGCAAAATGTTTAGGCCTGGCGTATGTGAGTAACAGCAATTTTTTGTGCATGCTCTGAGAATCTTTACGAACAATCTGTCAATAACATTTTTGAATGAAAATTGAGATGAAGGCATGTATCGGTCAAAATTTTATCACCATTACATAGATGCAAACTTCAAAAATCTTTAAAAATTGAAATGTCAATATACATACGTTCACACGTATTCATATATACATCACTACTTTTGGAAAAATTCTTTGTTGTCGTTTCCCGTCAGTTGAAGTGACTGAAATTTTATTGCATTTTGCTCATGGTGCCGGTGTATGGAATTTGAGTGAAGAATTTGATACTACCTTATTGCAGGTTGTTACTGTAGGTTGTAAAGGTTCAAATTCCATAAAATATAAAAATGCTTAATGATCTAGACCAAGTGGATTTACAAAGACATTAAAAAAATTCAAAAATATCAATTCGACCAGATCTCAACGGATCATTTTTCACGGATAATAGTTTTACTTGCTTGAAGTGAGAATGGTTCAAGCTGATCGGCAAATATGGATAATACGATATTTTGAACTGGTTACAATTGATAAGTTCAAAAAGAACTAGTACATTATTTTTTTACACATTTCCAATTACTACTCACCAGTTCGATTTCCATGTATGAAACGACAGAAAGCTTGCTCATATTTGATACTGCATTGCATTGGAGAAATCAAACTAGTTAGTTGAGTTGAACACGAAAGAAAAGAGAACATTATGTCAAAGTTTGAGCTGCACGTGGAGATCAACATTTTTGTTGGATTTGAATCAATTACCCATCGGTAGAAATAAATACTTATATACAGTCTATGTAGTAGAATGTGAAGAAACAACTCGCAGCAGTTTCTTGTTTACCAGTTTATGTCACTTGATAAGGATGTATTCATCCTAACGACAGTCAATTATTCTTGCTCCCGAAACAACACACACCCACCGTAAAAATCATAGTATTAAAGCACCACTCTCCCATTACATTGTTATAACCTGCCGTTAGGAATTTTTCGTTATTTCATCCGTTGATTCTCAAAATCATCTCAACCACTGCAACCAATGTCCATTTTATAAACATGTACAATTAAAAATATGCTTGTACTGAACTAGATGTTTGAATAACGATAGATTAAGATCCTAAATTTTTCATTCGGGAAAAGTGAGTCACTGCCAGATGTCTAATTTTTAGTCACATATCTTTTTACTAATTTTTTAACAATTTATATTTTAATATTATTCAATTCTGCCTGGTTCATCCATCCTCCTCGGCCACTCCCCCACATATCAATAGCAGCTGAGTAAAATATTAAATTCAACAATAATTATCTGATGAACGCTTTGTTTGGCAACTCAAAGCATAATTGCTTATGAATGAGGCGATCTTTTAAGCCCTTATACTGGCATCCAATCCAGTATATGCAAAGTATATTGATAAAAATGAAATGGGTTAGCTAAGATGCCCAAACTTCAATCACACCCAGTAACGTTTACTCATGATATGATTCCTAGTTAGTTTAAATGGAATCCCTTTATTACGCATTTTCTACGCATCAAATTGAAGTTGAAGAGAAACTGCTGCGAGTCAGTTCAGTTAGGCAATTGGCCAACTCCTCTTAATGAACATGGTGAAGAATTCAACAGGCTTTACAATTTGCAGGATAGGCCATGAATACTGCTGACTTATTTTTTTGGTACAAGGTGACAATGACTGTTGACTATTGATTTTTGTTCCAATAATGTAGCGGATTGGCAACAGGTATATCCCATTCTCCTGTGTTTGTACCGTTACCGTTTTGTGATGAGACTTGATTTCTTTACACACTTTGCATTCAATGGCAAAACTATCTCTACGCGGAAGGAAGTTAACGAGTTCGGCTCGATTTTTGGCAATGTGTAGGATTTACTCCTATGCGTGAGTGACTGTAAGAAAAGGTCGCTCACAAAACAAAACATTGATGACATAAATACCAGACATGTAGGGCAAATGTATTAGAGGATAAAAACAAAACAACAAGCCAGTCGGAGTCAACACACTACTTGAGTTTCAATGTGGTTATCCACTCTCTAACGACATGACTGCATATTATACTAGCATAACAAGCTTTGAGAACCCAAGGCTTCTTATTAGTATTAGCACACAAGAAATTGAGCTATTGATGTTTATTCGCGAAGTGGGGGCTGGGCTTGTTTGGCGTATTTTGTGTTATATCCTCTGTTGCATGGTTCCAAGTAAACAAGGTAATTACAAGTATGTGGTAGAGTTAGCTGACTTAAGTTTTTCACTGCCAACCTGGTTAAACTGGAATATGATAGCACGCAGGTTCTTCTATCTATTCTAATTGTGATCAGATCTGAGTAATGTGTTTTGCTTTGCTGAAGCAGGAGTTGAACGCGTGTCCATTAACACCAGACAGATAAATACCCAGCAAAAAAGGTTTAACAACAAGTAACAGTATTCATGACGTATATTCTTGACAAAAAACAACTTTAAACTCTGTGAAATTATGACTATTTCTTACTACTCTCTTTAAAAGTCTGGACTCCAGACCTCTTTGCTATATGCTCTGGACGGTCTAGCTATACAAATACATGGATTATACTGCATACCGTGATGTTAATGATAGAATCAGAGTAACATCCTGAAGAGAAGGCCTTGATCAATCTCCTTCAGTTCCAAAAAATAATTGCCATCCAACCCAACTCTCGTATCATATCGTATCTCGTTAACTTTAACCCAAAGAAAAGAAACCGAGTTAAATCCCATCAACTGACTATCTTTAGCCAATGTAGTTAATAAGAGAGAAAGAGCATATAATACTAAAAGCAAAAGCACTTGTTGTTGCCACTATTCGCCTCCTAAACTAAACTGAATTCAACTACTACATAGTCTATCTCGTAATGTTAAAGAGCATTGCTGAACTCAAGTAAAGGCAAAATATCCAAGCTAGCGTTGTTTGGGTCGTGGGTTGGATTTCGATTTAACCAAACCAAGCCATGCATTTTACTTTACCCAGAGAGATTGGCCTTATCTAGAGCTATTCACAACCAATCATGCTCACTACTTGTGTAGCTCCCGTTAAATCAGCATCTTCTTAGTCCAGTCAATCACTTCAATTTTTATCATTCCATTTCTATTAATCGGAACGATAACTTTATCCAGTCAATCAGTCACATGAGGCGAGTAATTGTAAAACTCAATCCTATCTATTCCCTTATTTTTAAAAGGAATAAGTGGCAACTTGGTTTTAGACACTTGGAGAATATCTAGTCTAAAATCTCAAACTAAAGAACAAACTAAAATATTTTTAAGCTGAACAATAAACTGTATAAAGTAAATCCTAGTATTTGGTCAAGTGAGCTGGAGAAAAAGAAAAGTAGCCTGCAGTAAATAACTGAACCTCTCCATTTTCAAGACAATCCTTCCCTGAGGGCTAGAAAGCAGGGTACAAGTGACCGCTATATTTTACTGCCCATCACACCTCCAATCCAAGACCAATCACCAACCACCGTTTACCAGAACAAGAAAGCATGAAACTACGAAGACCTGTCACCACTTTTAAATCTGCGGCCCAATTCAAAACTAAGCCTGCTTTTTGGGGTTTTGACTCATCCTCCAGTTTTCCTGATTCAGAGGACGCAAGATTTTTGGAGTTAAAAGCCTATTACTCGAGACCGTCAGGTAATACTTAAATACCGGGCATTATTCACGGCATTTATATTTTTATGCATGCGGCATGATGGAGATATAATGCATGCTCATTGCCTGCATTAGTTTACGATTTTAACTAAAAACTCGTAAACACGAATTTATACGGCTTGCATCAAATAAACACCAGGAACCAATACGAAGCAAGCTTCGATGAAATGGATTGGACTTTGGCCTTTGTCTTCATCAGGCAGCCACTTGCTCCTACAAACAAGTACATGGCAATCATAGAATGTCCTATGTACATATGCAATGGAGATTATTATTTCGAGAAGTAGTAATAGTGGTAAAATCACTCAACTCAAATCACTCCCAAGCTATTTAATGTACCATTTAAACAGCCAAGTTAATCAGAAGCTTCCAAGATAACACAATTAATTAGGTTTCTTTGCTTAAGTGAACAGAATCCATGTTCAAGCAAGAGTTTTCTCTATATGCGTGTACTGTCGCACGAATTTTCCTAGCTGGGCCCTTAAACGATGGTAATTTTGTTGATGATTATTTCTCTCTATGCCATATAATGTGAGGAATATCGGGGTGAAAGGAAATTGCTTTTTGGTTGACACATGAGTCAAATCACTTATTGAGAATTCGGTTCGGAGTTGGAATTGGCAATTACAGAAGTTTGGCGCAGAAGGAGTCCATACAATTACTTTTCATAAATGCATTGTGTAGGGCTTTAGGAAGTTTCTGTCAGGAACATAACACCCAGACGAACCAATTACCGACCACTAATTTATGAACACAATCTGACCTGAGCAGCAATTTAAGAAAACACTTCCGGGATTACTTCGTACATAAGTTTTAGTGAGTTGTTTTCCTAATCCTGAATCGATCCGCGTATCAATATCAAAATAAGCATCAACGAAGGAGAGTGAAAAGAAAATGGGTCAACATTGTTTTTTGTTATTTTGCAGTAGCTGTTAACTTATTCCCAAAGCCATCCCTTAGCAGTTCATGTTGTTTTTATATGCAATTGGTTTATGTTATCCGAATTGATAAGTACAGATGATTTGAGGTCTTGGAGTAGTCTTATCCATATCTTTTACTTTACATAAATTCGTAATTCTACGAACATTACGATTTAACGTGACCTGGACAGTTAAATTAATGAGATTTAAATTGTATTACACATTTCACTCTGTAATGACAGTAATGAATTTTCTCTTGATATAGAGAAATAGATAACCTGTTGCATGCGGTTCTAGCAATACCAAACTGATAAATTCTGATTTGTTGTAAAAAAAAGTATTTTTTAACATTCATTTGCACAAGTACCTAAAACCTACGAGTGCATCTGCGGCAACAAAGTCACAAAATTCTTATCAAAGAACAATATAATGAAACATGACAAAAAGTACTAGAACATAAGATGACATTAACACTTGATATCTCATCTTTTTTCAGGAAAAGGCCGATTTGGTAAGCTGGATCAGCTTGGTAAGGGACCACTATCTTTTTCTCTGGACCAAGGTTACTGCAACGACTCCAATTCAAATTCCAACTCAAACGATTCCGGAATTGATTTCAACTCTTACGAATCAACTCAGCTAAGCTGGGGAAGTGAAGACGCACAACTTGGGAGATCATCTTCCATTTCTAACCTGTCTCATCCCCCACAATTCACAAACTCCTACGGAAAGAAGGTAACAAGAATTTTATAATTTTATAATTAACTTTTGCGGTGTGACGCATTCTGCAAGTTTGCCATTTCTAAATTTGCAAATTCATTGTGAATTGCCTGCGAGCAATTTGAGACAGGTTGAGCATAAATTTATTCCAAAAATGTCCAGCTATTTGTAACTGGACCCAAGTTGACATGATCATAATCCAGTTTGCAGCAAAACCTGTTTAGGATATTCATAAAGATAAAATGTCATTTAAGACTTTACATAGAATGTCGACGAGGCATTGCCCGTTTTGTGGGTTGTTAAATACATACTGTTAAGTATGCACATGGGATTTTAATGTGAAATTTAATTTAACCCGTTGAGTAATTTGGAACATAACCATCGAATTTGCATGACATCTAAAAACTATTGCAACCAAAAATTGCAATATTCTTTGTCAGAGTGGGAGAACGTGACTTTCACATTTTAGTTCTTCCTTTCCCTAGTTTCTCACTCTTATGAGTGTGGATTAACCGTACATAAATCCAGAACTTTAAAGTTTGTACTAATTTCTTCAGCATATATTTGGCATCAGCTTCCGGTTGATAAAAAACAGTACTATTCCTTTTATAACCAAAAAGGATTAAATGAAAATCCGGCTAATTCAATTACACAAACTAACACAACAATTATTTAGTTAGCTCTGGGCAGATTTCATTTTTTACTTCATTTTTGAGTAAATGAGTATCATGTTAATTCAAAATGATCCTGAGTTGCTTGAACGAGGTTTTATGCGACTTACGCAAATTTAATGTTTTCTCTTTTGTCATTCTTTTAGGAACTGGTGAAAGACGACCCCAAAGTGGAACGAATAGTCAACGGAAATCTAAACTTGAGCAACGAAGGAATAAATCTTCTCGACATCAGCAACACTACCGCCATTCCTCGCTTATTATTGCCTGAGAAAGCACAAATTGTCCCACAAAGCATGAGGCTGTAAGTATCATATTATTTAGATTAAGTACGGAACACTTTGCATGATTATAAAATGTGGAGAATTACTCACTCCTTACGATTAGACATTCAGATTCCGTATAACTAGTCGCTTAAAGTAAGTTCATCGATCGGCATCAATACGACACTACTGCGCAGTTATGGATTTGTTATTGCTTAAAAATTTCAAGTTAAAGAGTAAGGCATAGCTTTAGTAAGCAAGAAGTAAAACTATATGTCTGAACTGAATGCCTTAAATCTCAACGTAGTAAGTAGAGTAACAAGATCAATATGCAACTCTAGTGAGTAATTTTCTTTTCTTATCAAATTCTCATTACGAGGAGGATGGTTAATAATATCATAGTGATGCGAAAAATAATAATTTTACATGTTCATTCCACGGCCCTAATTATCTTGGAAATTCCATTTCACTTCCTTCTGGCTCAAAGTAGTATGATAAACAAAAACACGCAGATTACGAATGAAATCTGGATTAAGCATTGTGCACATGTATTTGTTTTTCTCGGCCTCAATTTGAATTCAAGTGGCTAATTGCGTCCCACAACCAATGACACACCCACGCCAATGTTTAAAAGCAGCTTAGAGAGAGAGTAATTATGTGGTCTGTGGTGTAGAGGAAAGTCTGACAAGTTTGTTGTTGTTGATGAACTACTCAAACTCAACAGGTCTCCAGATTCTTCGGATCAAGTTACAAATGTGGTGCCCACTACCAACAACATCAGTCCCTTGGGTATTGGATCTGGGTCTCATTCACCCAACAGCACCTCGCCCACCTCATCCACACTTTCCCCGATTCCAATGAAGCGACCCAGATTCAGTTACGTTCCACAAAATACCAGCGGAAAAGGTGTAACTGGAGGATTGAAACTGCGAAATCAAAATCAAGTTGTTCGCAATCCCCTTGGTGGAAAACGTCTTCCTCCTGGAACCGCACCCACTCTGGCAACTCCTCTGTCAAGTATATCCAGAGATGGACGGGTTCAACTGCAAATTGTTACCCAGCCTGAGGAGCAACATCGTGCCCGATACCAGACGGAGGGGTCTCGTGGTGCTATCAAAGATCGGAAGGGAAATAGCTTCCCAACCGTCAAACTTGTTGGATATGAGAAACCTGCCACACTTCAAATATTTATTGGAACTGATCAAGGAAAAGTCAATCCGCATATGTTCTATCAGGCGTGCAAAGTAACGGGAAAAAGTTCCACACCCTGCATCGAGAAAAAAGTTGAAGGCACGATAGTCATTGAAATTGAGTTTGAACCCTCGAAAGATATGGTCATCAGGTTTGTAGGCTTATCTACTTTTCTTGACGTTGAACATACACTTTATTCACGTCTCAAAAATAAGAAAAATATAAAATGCATTTATTATCCTACTTTGATAGTTGTGACTGCGTCGGAATTCTTAAGGAGCGAAATGTGGATGTCGAACAAAGGTTTCCATTCCACCATGCAGGTGAGGATGCAAAATGCATTTGAAATTGATCTTAATTAATGCAATATCCTTCGAAAAGTGTAAATATTCAATATTAATGCAGCACAAAGCCGGAAGAAGTCTACCAAGTGCAGAATGGTGTATCGAACGACTATCATTAATTCCCAAGGAGTAGAGGAGACATTACAATTGTCCTCCAGTCCAATACTTTGCAGTAAGTGGAAGTACTACTTTAATGGAGCGACATAATATTTTCAACTTGTTGAGAAAAAAAACAAATGTATGAGATTTAATTGCTTTTTCATCCTTCAGCTCAACCACCTGGTCATCCAGAGATTTGCAAACAGTCCACTTACGAATGTTCTGCCAAAGGTGGGCAAGAGCTGTTTGTTGTTGGCAAAAACTTTTTAAAGGTGAGCTTATTTATTCTAACTTTCCAAGCTTGTCGAAGTAGAGAAAGGACGCAGCTATGAAAAAGCAACGAGTCGGAATATTAGTAATGCTTGGACTGAGCAGTAGGATTATCCTAAAATGTACTTTAAGTCTTTACATACTTTTTTAAAAGGATACGAAAGTTTTTTTCCAAGAGGAGGACGCAGATGAAAGGATTTTATGGGAAGTGGTAGCAGAGCCTCTAAAGGATTATTTGCAACAGGTAAACACATCGCCTTTTGGTGTCTAATGCAAAATTATGTAATTTACTCGAGATAATCTTTAATACCTAATATGATCCGTTTTGGTTTCAGAACCATTTGATCTGTGTGATTCCTCCATACAAAAATCAAAATATACTTACCTCACTGGAGTGCAAATTGACAATCGTGTCTGGTGGAAAGCAAAGTGAACCTCATCGGTTTACATATTTGCCACATTTGCCAACTGGTGAGATAGAACAATACCACTGTTTTACCATAGCTTTGTAGTTCCTGCTTAAAAGGTTGACCATCCCAATATTCTAAACCAAATTAAACAGAATTTTTGTTTTTTCTTTGTTATAATTTGCAATCAGTCTCAAATGAAATTATAATGAAACCCCGAGTCTTTTCTGCTTTTAATAACTCTAAATATTTATTCCGTGCTGTTTCTCCGTCGGAAAATAAAATTTGCGTCCCAATAATTCATTTTGTTTCTATTTTTAATTTAATTTTAGTTATTTAAAACACATTTACTTTCCATTTCAGTAATTTTTAACGTTTTAACCCGGGCATGGTCAGCCTTTAATGTGTGTGCATTGGGATGTATGAAAGAGTTTCTGCCAGTGTCAAATTATTTAATTATTTATTTAAATAGTATTCGTTAATTTAGTGATGTTTCATAAACATCAGTACCATTACAAATAGTAATTTTTGGCAACAGTTGCCACTTATTAAAAAATTATTTTTTAGCGATATAATTCGAAATTCAGTTCGAGTATTTTTATTTTGACATGGCTCGTTGATTGGGCCTGTAGAATGCATACTTAAGTCCTTAGAAATGATGCTGGCAGAAAGATGTGGGACATGTTTGGGTCGAATGAATGTGGATCGAGTGAATGTTGATTGCTTTTGGCTAAATATATGTATGAAGGGCATTTGAAATGCAATGTGGGTTCAAGACCAGTGTAGTATTTTTCTGTAATTTTGAAATACATATTTAATTTTTGTAATTTCTTTAACTTACCAATTCACACAATTATCAATTGTAATTGTTATAAACTCAAATAATTCATTTAATCAATAGTCAATTATGTTTGTAGTGTTCAAATTCAAGCAAAAATATTGTAGCTTATTTTCTCTTTTTTATGAAATTCTCAAATGTTGTACATTTTTTTCTTAATAATTTTAAAAAGTCAAAAATATTTAACAATGGAAACACTGGTCTTGGCCGACCTTCTGTTCCTCAGTGCATACTTTTTTATGCTCCCAAGATTATTTGCAAAAAAAGCTAGCTTTCTCCCCCGAGAAAGCAGATAAGCACTAGTATTCCCCATTTCTGTATCCGTATGCAATACTGGGGAACGAAAGGTATTTAAGGTGAGTAAATTGTCAGACTGATCCTGAGCTGACTATTTGTTGCATTTTTTTGCCCTTAGCAAAAATTTCAATCTGATCAGGGATCTAGTGCATCTCCGCATCGATACAGCCAGGCACTTGTTTGGCGAGACCTCGTGACCTCTGACCCTGGCCGTTGTGCCGCAGGTTTTGCATTTCAAAAAACAATACTTTTTTCAAACACATCCAGAACAAGCACATCAGTATCACATGCACTATACAGAATCCCTTAATAAATAATCCCTTTTTTAGCTCTCAATTTGTTTTGTCTCACTTTTACTCTTGTAATTTATTTTACTCACTCATCTTTTGAATTCAATTAAAATTAAATACAAATTCATTCATTATTGCAACACGCAGACATTTTCATGAATTTTCTGTCAAACCAATTACACTGTTTTGTCACTCAGAACAAATCACAAACCACAATTTTATCCTAAAGTATTTCCCAATGAATTTTTCTTGCTTCCCTATCACACATTACACAAAAAAACATGACTGGGTGGGTGGACGTTTTGACGAAGTAACTGCTACGAACGTTACTAACTTTATTTTGGTTAGGGTTGCTAATTTAGCAGCCAGAAATAGACAGGTAGAAATTAGTGTTAGGGAGAGATTTTGAATTAGTCATCTAAATATACTTACTTTGTGATATCAAAGTGAAAGCATATTTTTCGGAAGGTTAGGTTAGATAAGTGATAGGTAAACTTGAGATATGACGAAATCAGTGTTCGTCATACTCAATGACCGCGTAGGAAGGGAAAACGCTATTTTTATGCCATTCCATTATTTATGGCACTTAGAATTGCTTGTAATTTCGGGGGATTTTAAACTGCTGGAATTTCCAGGCAGGTTAATTAGGTGAACACTGTAGTTATCGATATGCGAATGACGACTGTTACACACAATAGAAAACATACTCACACAATTTACACAAGGGAAAGATTTCTGCTGTTGTCGATTAGCTCAAACTACTAATTTTAGCTGGTTATGCAAGCATTGGGGCAACGAATCAAAAAAATACATGCATTGAACTGCCAGATTCACTCCTTAAGGTTTGTAAAGATAATTATAGAATTGGTTCATATGTTATTTGAATCACATCACGGTGTCGGTAGAGTAGAGTGGGTGGGGTATGGATTATGAACAAAGTATTGCCGAATACTTTGTTTCCATTTTCTTTCAGAAATTTTACAGCTATACTTAAATCCGTGATTTTGTATATGTGCAGACTTTGGGTTGGAGTGTAATTAATGGCAGTTCAAAATGCGAAAAAAATGTTTGCACAATCGTTCACAGGGGGTTCATCTGGAGAGCTAAAAACGACCTTACGTCGTTAAAAGGGTTTAATGCAGTTGACTAATATTTGTTTTTAAATGTTTAGCACACTACGGAATCTCCTCTCCCAGTTCAGTTTCTCCGAATTTAAATCCAGGCGTCATTGGGCGACAAGTGGACGTAATGGCAGAGTCCGTTTCCCGTAAGTCTGAGCTTTTAGCTGTAATCATAGTTTGTCCACTTAACCAGTTCCATTTGGCATTGTAGATAATCAGATGATGCCGATGACGATAAGCGTCCAGCAGAATGTTGGACCCAACTGTGGTGAGCAAGAACGCCGGAATAGTTTGAATCATGCTTTGAGTCCTGTGCATATTGGTAAGAATTTTGACATCATTCTCCATTGCGAGAGAAAGTCATTTTCATAGACAACTTTTTTTTCCACTCATCAGTCAACTCTTCCCAGTCAATTCCAACATCTCCAACTCGAGCAACAATGCCGGCTCTGCCATTTCCAGAAAACATGCATTCCTTACAAACTGCACAAGAGCGTCAAGTAGTCAACGAATTGCAATGCATTTTAGATCAAAGTGTGCAACAACAAGAGCATCAAAGAACAGAGCAACATCAACAAAATGCCGTGTCTGAAATACAAAATATGATGATCGTAAAGTCCGAACAGCAACAACCCTTCGTTTCAATTAACCAGCAAAATTCCATCAATTCAATGTCTGTGCCATTGGATCTTCAATTCCCTTCTGCTGTTGTTCCAGTCACTACCGTGGAATCCAATAACAATCCCATGGTCCAAGTTCAGTCCCAAATGGCTTTTGGGAGTGATCAAGTAGTCAGCAATGCTTCGCAATTTGTTCCCAGTAGATCTCTTGCCTGCATGCCGCCTCCCATGATGTCCCGTCAAAATAGTGTGGAAATGGTTAATGTTGACCAACAAATGCTTACGGATCTGATACCCAATCCCGCAACAATGGTTTCCATTCCACAGAGCACTTCTAATTCTGCTATTACTGTGACTTGCCAAAATCTTGGTCCAATGACGGCAGTAAGTTCTAATGGGATGTGTCAGTTGGGTGTGGGAGGAGGCATGGTTAAATTAGAGTCACAAAACTCTAATCCCATGAATAACCAAATTCTTATGGGCACCATTGTGAGCGCTGTTTCTTCCAATAACAACCAGTCCCAACCTGAGACTGGGGTCGTTGGCGTTGGCATTGGTCCCCAGAATTATATGGGTGCCACGCCTGGAGATTTACATGCACATCCGGGCTCTATTGCTAATGCATTGACGCAGATGAGTGAAAATGAGCTGATTAATTACATTAATCCCAGTTGTTTCGAGCAAAATCTTTCGTTAGTGTAGTAATAACATTTTTTGGGATCAATTGAAAACTTAGACTAAAATTTTGTGTTAATTCGAATTTATTTTTTACTCGCCATGATTATTATTACGATAATACTAAACATTTGTAGTTGGCAAACATTTTCTGGCATTAGAGTTGATGTGGAAGAGTTAAGTAGAATATTTATTTGTTCATTATTAGACGTCATGTTTTATTCACAAGGTTATCTTTACATGGGTTTTGGAAAAATTGTAGAGCTAGCTGCTCATGGATATTGATGATAGGTGTAGTAATTGAAACTGTAAATATACTTTGTAATTTAACGCTGTAAATATTGAATTTTTATTACTCGTAAACATTGTACAAATATCATTTATGAGACTGTGCTTTATTAGATAATCTCTGTTTTTGTAACAATGCAACTGGACTTTTAGTTTTATTTCATGTTAATGATATAGTCATTTAAAATTTAATACTTGTTAAATTTTATTAATCTATGTTTAAATACTACGATGATAAATTGGTGCATGTTGGTCAACGTTTTTTAAATTAAATGTTTTGAAGTTTGGTTTTGAATTCTGTCATCTTTTTGTGTTCATTTTGTAATTGTTGATCTTCTGTGTGCAATTATTTTGTCCATAAATATGAAATGAAATAATGCTGGTGAATTTAGTATAAAATATCTCATGAACAGTTTTTTATGAAGATAAATAATTTAGATAAAGTAGTAGCATTTCAATGGTCCAATGCTGAACTGCAACTTAAATTAAATGTGCAAACACAGTGCTTGTATTTTTGTATAGGAATATTTCATTGTTGTTTCCTTCGCTGGAGGTTTATTATTGTTCATTTACATTTGTAGTGTTCTGTAGTTTTACTTATTCTATTTTTTGTTTTAATAATTTTCGAATTAGGGGTTCATCTAATGGTCCACTTCTCGCTGCTATTAAATCATTGTCCCTCAACGGAATGGGTGCTTTGTCAGATTCTACTGCATAGGTTAGTTAATGACAATTTTTTGCGAATGTCTTAAGAATAATATGACAGGATAATTTGGATTGCAAAGTTTATGGAATGGTGGGATGTACATGATTCATTCGAACTTTCTTATAATAAAATTTAATTTAGAAAAAACTATTTGTATTGCTTTTATCAATTTTAGAAATCATAATAAAAGTTTGCAAAATCCTGAACATTGTTCATGCAAAGTCACATGACAACGAATAAATAAATTGTTCATGGGAGTCGTGTCGTGACAAATTTTTGTGAAAATTCTCGTCCGTTTTTTTCTCGCATTTCAATTTTCCACAGTCCACCCACCCACACTGGATTTATAAAAAATATTCAATTTTTTTAATCAAATCATAATGGCTGACATTAAGACTGAAACGCACGAAGCGGTGGTAAAGGCTGCGACTGAGATTCGGAACGAGCTTGTCCAAGAATGGAACAAAGGGTTGGACCGCAATTACGCCAAGGTGGACAAGCTGCTCAACAATGCAAAGGTAAAAGAAATTGTTAAATGATTTGGTAGGACCTAAATCATCAATTTCTCACTTCCATACACAGATACTGATGACCAAAATGAAGACATACCTGCCCCTGCCAACCTTGAGTCAACAGGAATCTGAGCAGGATTTGGACCTTTCTCGTCAACTCCTTGAACTCGGGGCACGGGCAAGCGTCGCAAAGATGGCAGTGCAAAAAAGTGATGATTCTGACGACTTTGATCGCTACATTGCTCAATTGAAGCATTATTACTTTGATCTGCGGTAAGATTGGCTTATGGTTATACGAACTTCGATAATCATATTAGTCATATTACTGAGTTGTATTTTTTTATATTCAAGCATGTCAAAGGAGTCTCCATACATGTATGAAATGCTCGGGATGAATCTATTGAAACTTTTGTCTCAAAATCGAATCATGGAATTCCACTTGGAGTTAGAGCTTTTTGTTCATTCCAATACGGACAAAGCCTTAAATGATCCCTACATTAAGAAGGCTGTTGAGATGGAGCAGTATTTAACGGAGGGTCGTTACAACAAGGTTACATTTTAATAAGGAGCTGAATTGCATTAGGATTGAATCATAATGCATAATTTCTTCTGTAGATTTTGGCTTTGCTCACAGCAAATGAAGACGATTTGAATGTCTCTGGCCTCAAATCGTCTGGTTTCAAATACTTCATTGAACGTGTGATTGAAAATTCTCGTGCCGTCATCGCAGATGTGATGGAGAAAGCGTATGATCGTGTGAACAAGAAATTCGCTCTGAAGGCTCTTTACACCAAGGAAGATCTGCTCACTAAATTCGCAAAAGAGGTATTTCCAAGACTTGATTTGTGTGATGATGGTTATCCAATAATGTTATTCATTTTCTCAGCGAAACTGGATCATTTCTCCGGATAACTACGTGTATTTTGCAAAATCTGCCCTTGATAACGAAACTCTTCCTTCTTATCAACTTGTTCAAGATGGACTCCAATATGCCCGAGATCTAGACACCATCATCTAAAATTGG
This sequence comes from Folsomia manolachei, assembly GCA_036491905.1. Taxonomy (NCBI): domain Eukaryota; kingdom Metazoa; phylum Arthropoda; class Collembola; order Entomobryomorpha; family Isotomidae; genus Folsomia; species Folsomia manolachei. The sequence goes on from JAAXNX010000417.1 coordinate 20,777, forward strand.
ATTCATGCTTGTCTCTCCTTTTCATGAACTATTATAATGTTTTCAATGCCGAATGCTATCTACAATTTTGTAAAACTTGGTCTTGTGGAATAAATGAATTTGTTATTTTATTAATCGCTCCTTTATTAAACAGAAAAATGTTCATTATAGTAATGCTTGGTTGGTTGGTGTTGCTGTAAATATTTATTTTAGAAGATAGTATGAGTAATTTGTTAGTCCCTGACAACAAATTTCGAAACATCTTTCAGAAGTAAATTATTAAAAAAAGGATAGCCTGCTTGCATGGATGGACTACTACTAACTACTATGAATAGTTAGTGTTTAGTTATCCTTAACGTATTTGATCCAAAATTTTCAGTAATTCTCAAATAAAATGATAACCACTTTCGCTAACAGAGCGAGTAACTTCTCACTCTCATCCAACTACAGCGAATATCTTGACGGCATTTCTTCTCAGTTTGAAAAGCTATCCAAACGCGTATCTGTAAAATGGAGAAGATGTATTGGAAGACGTGTATGAATCAATGCTCAAAGATGTCAAAGCCCTCACATCTAAGGAACCACCACAACGTCACACATTAGTCAAGAAAGCCACAGGAATTTTGAAGTTATCTCAATTCCAGCATCACCCACAAAAAGAACGGGCACGGGCTGCAACAGCACCAGATTTGGAAGGCTATGATTACGACGACTTTTTCTTTTCTTTGGAAAATCGGAAAAATAAGTCAGGGGCAGAATTCAGATCGCATCTTGGCAAAAATCAAAGCGAAATAATATCAAAATTGGCGTTGAATGGAGGCGATTTTTCACAAATATGGGATGAATTTGAAGCTGCCAGCAATGCGGGGCTTAGGTTGGATTGAATTGGCATTTCTTAAATCAAAGCAAAATAATTAATTTTAAATATTAAATTTTACTGCAGTACAAGGCCACCATCTCGCAATAAAATGTCGAGATCTACAGTTGTCCAGAAATCAACGGACGTGAGATCAAATGGGATTCCGTCTTCTGCAACAAAGAAACCTCTGTGGAAATATTTCTCTAACCACAACGTTTTATCATCATCCTCCACAACTTCACTTGCTTCTTCAGTTGGCTCCAATCGGTCAAATTTATCCAATTTTAGTCGCAATGTGAGAAAAACTCTTACTTACTACTTCAGTAACAATGCTACTTGATACGGAGTAAAAAATACATACCTTATTTGTTTAGATCAAGCCAAATGGACAAAGGCCGGCTACAGCGCAAACCCCCCAAAAACCAAAATCTAAATCCGACTACACCAACCAAGTCTTCGTGGTCAAAGGTCAAGTTATTACATTTAAAGCCAACGAATTTAGTCAACTTTCCAACTGGTTCGGGGATGAGGACTTGCTGAAGTACATTCATTACATAGTTTTACATTAACTGCAACAAAAATAAAGTGAATCTTGCAATACATTCTCGTAATCTTTTAGACAGTGTCGACTTTGTGGAGGAGAGTTTAAAAGGGAACTGGATTTGAGTGGATTTACTAGTTCGGAAATTCGGATTAAATTGCATGAAGGCTACAAGTTGGTGGTGAGGGTTTAAGCAAATTTTAATACCGTAGGAGAAGTTAGTTAATCTCGCATTTGCAGGTAGAAGCATACCGACCAGTTCGGAATGGACTGCCCCCAATGAGACACAAATCCACTATTCTCCTCCCGGACCATGTGTCAGTAGATAAGCTGGTCATGTGTCGAACTTCCAATGGACGTCTCGTTATAATACACATCGAAAAGTTTCCAGTCGGAGAAAAAAAGAAGAAGAAAATAAAGAAATGATTGAACATGCGTTCAAAATATTTATAAGTATGCTATTCACAAAATTCAGACTAATTTTCATCCAGCAAACACGTGTCAATCAAACTAAATTTTAAATGTTTATTGAGTTTAAACGTATGGAAATTACGTTTAAACATTATTAATAAAATTAATTAACTTTAGCTCTGTCGTCCAATGCCGGGTTCCCGTTGTTAGATTTGGCAAAATTCTCGACAAACTCTTGTTTCAGGGATTCATAAACTCTTGCATATTTTCCCATCTCTTGTTCGTGAGCATCCGTCAACTCCTTTAAATTGTGTTTCAGAATTGACAATTCTTTTTTCAGCAGATCAATCCTGCAAGAAATTATAATAAGATATTATAAGATTATGGCGATGAATGGATCTATAACACAATGGTTGTCTGCACTAACTTGGTTCTCAATTTTTTGGTGGAACATGGTCCCCTGGTGCCGTGAGATTCGGAGTCCAAGCTGTATAATTCTCCCGTTTTCAACTCTCGCATCATTGTTCTAATATTTTCAACTTCTTCCAGCAGCCCATTATCCGTGATATCCGCAGCATCCAGACAATCGTCAATGCATTTATTTGCTTGTTGAAGGACCACATAAATCTGAGCACTGTCTCTTTGAGATTTTATTAACTTATGACGCTCACGGTCTGCATCGGCCACACTTTTGTCGACTAGTTCTATCAAACGGTGTTGCTCTTTGTCACTTGAGGCGAGAAGATGTGAATATTGTCGGAGCTGAGACGAGAAAAAAAATGTTTTGTAACTTTTTTGTATCAATTTTTGAAAAGCTGGTGACTTAAGTACCTGAATTTCAAGTTCTTGCAATCTCTCCAATGCATTCAACCCACCAGCTACTTTGCTCGAACAACATAATTCCAACTTATTTTTTAGTTCAATGACTTGACTATCTGCCGCTTGGAGTGCTTCTTGCTTTTCATTTATAACATGTTGCAGTCTGTCAATTATTGAGCGCTCCTATACAACAATACGTATACATTAAAAAGTTATTTACTGGATTTTGGACTAGATTTAAAAAAAATACTGAGTAATTGCATTCACTAACCCGAGTTAATGCTCTGTTTGCTTCTTGAATTTCCAAACCGGCCTTATCTCGACTTCGTTTCTCACGGTCTTTAGCGAAAAGTAGATCATGTTTGAGATGATTCATTTCATCAAAAATATTTTTAGTCTCCAACTCTTTTTCTTGGAATTTAGACTCCAGTAAATCTATTTGACTGCGGTAGGATTTTGCCTGAATTTCCAGTGTTTGTATGCGGGCTCGGCTAGCTTTGAGATCTTGTTGGCGATTTCTCAAATCTTCAGAAACTTGAACAATTTCGGCATTTAGTTTCCGAATTTGCTCTTGCCTTAAAAAACATGTGAACGAAACAAATGTCAAACCTATTTTTCTAACTTTTTGGAGAAAAATTGAATTGCAAAGCTAAAGGTTACTTTTTCACGCCCTGCTGCATCAGACCCGTTCTATGTGAAGCTATCGTAGAACAGCCACTCACCAGACTTGCCGTACTCCCAAACCGTTTTGCCATTGAAAATGATGCCTCCGACAAAGGAGCGTCCCCATCCCCAAACAGTCCACTTTCTCCATCTCCGGAACAATTCAAAATGTCCGATTTGCTATGTGCTAGCTTTGTTTGCAAATCTGCCAATTTCTGATGTAAGGATAAAATTTGTTGCTGACGTCCTCGCCAAGAAGTGCTTCCAACAACATTTAAAACAGTTTGTGGTGTTACGGAGTCTCCAACTTCTTGAGAGAGAGCCTATAATAAATTGGTTCAATTTTCAAATATTACAATATTTGACAGTCATATTTATGAAAAGAAAAGTATTCATGAAAATTACCCTCAACGCCGTTTTTAATTCTATTTGAAGCTGTTGAGATTTTCGTCGATATTCCATCATTTTATGCGTTAAATGGGTCATCTGATTGGATTCCTCGGTAGTTTGGTGATGGACTATTACACAAGAAATCATATCGAAATTCATGGTATTGAAAGCGAGAAAAAACCGTGAATTTGTCACTATAATTACGAAATAAGTACCTGACTCGAATCTCTCTTCTTTCTCTTCCGAACCTTTTTCTGCATACGCTCGAAGTTGTTCATTTTCAGTCATCACTTTTTTCAGCTTGGTTTTTACGCTTTCAAAGTGGGACGTGAGGTCTCGATTCTTTTTACTGAGTTCCACTATTTTCGAAGCCATCATGGATTGAGATTGGGCGTTTTCCGGGGTTGAATTATTGTTGACAGGCTACATGAAGGAAGTTGCAATTATTTCAACGAGCCATTTAGTACAAATGTTAAAAATAATGTCAAGTAGAGTATTGTTAAACAAACAGAAATAGATTTGTTTTCACTATGGTCCTGTGGATGCCCGAATTTAGACTTTCTCAACTCAATAACTTCCTTGTCCAAATAGATAACGTGGCGTTTTAAATGACAGTTTTGTTCGATAACACTCTGAAATTAATACACAAGCTCATGCAAAAAAGGTTTTTCAATATTATTTAGTCGACAAATTATTATTATCGGCTCATTACGTTAAGTTTTGTGCGTAAATGGTGACACAATTCCATTGGAAATTCCACATTCGGAGGAATGTCAAATAACACTTTTTCTATGTCAATGTCCATTATGGATTTCCGCAGAACTTGTGCTGCCCAGAAGAGTCTAGCATAACAGAAATTGATTATTATTTTGCTATTCCCTTCAAAATTGGACAAACCTGATTTACTAATAGATGGAAATGGGAGCTGGTAGCGAGAGTTGGACAGTTCACAGCAAAGGGCTTCCTCTTCAAAAGTCGTCTAAAATCCAACTCCTCAGACAAGAACCCTGCTCTGCTGTCCAGGCAGGCGAGAAGCCCTGAAAAGGAAAGTTGTCAAGGGTAATATTATGCAATACTGTTATTTGCGCATTTTTGTAATTTTCTCAATTCGCATTGATTGGTTGTTTGTAAAAAATGAACCTAAATCCTTATTCGAAACGTGCCTTGTTTTATGATGCAGATAAAATATGTATGTAATTAATGTTGCTTACTCTTTAATTTTAAAATAATTATTTATTGGTTTTATGCGAGACACAGTTGATTGTGGAAAGTATTACCATTTCGTAAGAATACAATTGCATGTAGTTTAACTTAAAGCGAACAAATTAATTTTAAAAGGAATGATCCGTACAGTTAAATTATAGCGTAATTAAATATATTCTGTAAATTTTAATCAAAAACAGGGGGTCGAGATTGCAGTACAATCAAGCAAGACTGGGTTCGTAAATCATGCTAAGAAGATTACAAATATTACAAAGAAAAATATGAGTAGCGCAAAAACTTTTATCATAAGCCATCGATTAGATGTCACTGAGCGAAAATATTTTAGTAGTTCGGTATGTGCGGCTTCGACATTCATCTCTGCATCCTCAACATTAGTATCTATTCTTTGAACAACTTCCTCTTGTTCTTTCACCATCATAGCTAGTTGTTGAAAAATTCCGCCAAGTTCAACAATAGTAGATTCAATTGATTGCATGGCTTCTCCTCTTTGGGATAAATAGGACTCCTAAAATATAATTGTAACAGCATTTACATACATGTGACATGATGGTTGTGGCATGGGAAATCGAAGTAAAAAAATATGCTTACAGTCTCGTCTTGGCCGTAAAGTTGGGTTTGACGCTGTCGTACAGCACTACCACTACTTTCTCCACCCATGTCAATGGCCACATCGCCATCCTCGGGAACCAGTGCTGAACCTGGTAACATAAGGAAAAAATCATTAATGCTTGTAATTAAACATTATAGGTATTAGCACGGTTTGCTATATAACCATCTTCACACCTTTATAGTATCCAGTTAAAGCAGACGGAGGAAGGGTGGACGTTACAGGACCTTGCGTAAACTGGTCTTGCCTAGAACGCTGTTCCTTAAGATTCTGTAAAAAATATAAATTTCGGTAAATTAAAACACAAAGTCCAATTTCATTGTGTAAACTGGTCTTGCCTAGAACGCTGTTCCTTAAGATTCTGTAAAAAATATAAATTTCGGTAAATTAAAACACAAAGTCCAATTTCTTGCTATCATTATTTTATAGCAAGACGACTTACTTCTGTACGCAAGTGTAAAACGTGTTTAAAATCATTTGACATCGAGGCTAATTTAGATTGAAGGCCAACTACGACACCAGACGAATGCGATTGGAGATGCTTCCCACTAGCAGTTTGATTTCCTCTGGTCAATTTTTGAAGCTGTTGTAACATAGAAAACAAAATTAATTAAGATTATGCACTTCACTCCAACAAAAGTGTACGACTTACTTTTGCAATGTCTTTATTTAAACCGTTTAAATCTTCTTTAATGATAAAGGTCAACTCTTGAATTTCGACGGACTTATCGTCAAATAATGACTTTCGTTTTGCGACTGTAAAAGTAATTCATTTCAGTTAAACAAATGGAGAGAAAGAAATATACATAGTCAACATACGTAGTGCGAGTTTTTCCAGTTTGCTATATGTTTTTGCAATATCTAAACCAATGGATCTGGAATAAAAACGACAAATGAATTATATTTTACAATATTATCGATCAAAGCAAGGCGCAGCTTTCTATAATGTTCCTCAACTCACTTTGCAGTCCTCATAAACTCCGAGTATTGGTCCAGGTTCCTGTTGACTTTGTTATTCGCAATGTTCATGGCGTTGGGTTGCCTCATTTGTGCCCGACCTTAAAAAGTAATTCATTTCAGTTAAACAAATGGAGAGAAAGAAATATACATAGTCAACATACGTAGTGCGAGTTTTTCCAGTTTGCTATATGTTTTTGCAATATCTAAACCAATTGATCTGGAATAAAAACGACAAATGAATTATGTTTTACAATATTATCGATCAAAGCAGGGCGTAGTTATTTATAATGTTGCTCAACTCACTTTGCAGTCCTCATAAACTCCGAGTATTGGTCCAGGTTCCTGTTGACTTTGTTATTCGCAATGTTCATGGCGTTGGGTTGCCTCATTTGTGCCCGACCTTGCAATGACCTCAAGGCGGACTGAAACTCAGCTGTTCTATCACGACCCATTGTGTTTTCCTTGTCTTCTTCGTCCCTCCAGAGATTTGTATAAGATTTTGATCCAGGGGCTGGGAGTAATTTTTCCGTTTCCGTATCCTCTGATTTAGAACTTCCTCGACGTCTCCGCGCAACACTCATTTCAACTCAATCTCATAATTTTCTAACAGCACCACCAAAAGGACAGAACTTTGAACTGACGTGCCTGAAAAAGTCTCTAATTCAAAAACTATCCAGCCAGAAACCATCAATTGGGTCCAAGTATCCGTTCAGTCAAATTTCACAACGACCAAATGTCCCTGTTGAAGAGACAACATTAGTGAACCCCACCCAACAACACATTACCTATTTATTATTCCCTTTCGCAAAATACATTACCTTCTGATTTGCACGATTCCACGAAAATATCACAATCTCTCAAGGCTCGCTCCAGTACAAATCCCAGGACATTAACCCTTCCCAAATTATACACTAATACAAAATTTAGTCAAACTTAAATTTACGGAATTGAACATAAATATAAATTTAAGGCAATGATGACGAAGAGTTGAATATTTTATTGACGTCAGCAGGAGGAGATTGTTATTTCCTAGATAATGGGAACACTCTCTGGCTCTCCTTTATCAACCACAGAGTAAAGGGTTAGTCCTCCACTAGCAAACTAAAGGAATTTACTTTTTTTAGTTAAATATTTGTGAAAGTAAAAGATGATGGTTGATAATTTAGTCAGTCAGATGTGGGCTACGTGTAAACCGCGAACACAAATTGATAATTCGTACAATGCCCCAATATGCGAATTATTCGCAATTTTGCAGTGTTTGTCTCAAACTGCCTCCCAAAAGGATGCAGAATCTGGTTTACGCAAAATTTTTGCAGAAGATTGTTTGAACTTTAGTCAAAAATTCATCTCATTTTGTTCCATACTTGGTGATCAAGTATCAAACAATGGTTTTGTTTCGTGTCATAGAAGAGATTTGGCGAATTATTAGTTGTCCGTCTTTGTCTATGAGTACAAATTTTTCATGGGAAGATTACTAATTTGATACAATAAAGTAAGGGGTGCGGAGGAGAAGGTTGAGGCTGAGAAATTGGATCTGATTCAATTGATTCGTATTGGAATGACCTGGCTTGAATGGAATCTTAGCAGACTCATTTTCATCGGAATTGTCTTTGTTTTCAATTAACCCCGAAAGATTACTGTATGCCATTGTCTTTTGTTTCTAAATTCATGCAAATTCGGAGCATGTAACACAATCTACTTTTAGCAACATTGGCAAACAATACTGAAAATATAAATAGTAGCCTGGCTGGTTTATTGTGGGATTAGTTATATTTTTCCCTTCAGTGCAATAGAAACATGGCTAAATCCTTGAACTTTGTAATTGTTCGTGCAACTATTATCTGTTGGTGTTTAGGAGAGCATTTAGTTTTTGGGAAATATGAAACAAATCATAATAATTCCGTTTACGACATTCGGGACGCCTCTGCACAGACTGCTCACCAATTCAGAGAGAGTCCGCGGTACTCGAGTGGCTATAGTCAGCACAATTTCAATCCGGTATTTGGCACGTCCAGCAGTAAATCTCGACCTGGGGTCGGGATGTTGGGGGTCAGATCTGGAACTATAAAAATGAAAAAGATACAAGATAGTAGTGGGCAGGCAATGGTTTGTTACTTTTTGCCAAAATATCTCTTGGCAAATGTCTCACTTTGAACATTTCGAAAAAGTACATTTTTTGATAAACCTTCACAGGATTCCAGACACCACTTGCTATATGAGAATGAACCACATGTTAACAATCCCGTGATGATAATGGGTGGGGGTGTCCAGCCCTCACAATATTTCATCCCAGAAGAACAAAGCTTTGATCATTTTTCAAACATTGATCCCAAAGAAGCAGCCCTGAAAGGATTTGGATTAGGATTAGCCATTGGATTAGGAGCCCTTGGGGGTTTAGCTGGACTACTTAAAGCCATTTTAATCCCATTGTTATTCCTGAGCGCTGTGCTGCCATTTTTGCTTCTTTTAACGGCACCAATACCGGTCATCACAATGGGCAAAATGTTTGGAGTAACAAAAACCAGGAATGAAAAAGGGCAAGCTGCAATGCTTCAAGTAAGTTCACTCTGCAAGCAGAAGGTATGCAACTTGAAATTATTTGCCATATTTTCAGGATGCAATTAACGAAGTGGTCAAAAAATTACCGGACCTTTCACCCACAAAGCCGTAAAAGGGAATTGAAAGATCATAAAAATGGCATGTTTTCATTTATTTATTTAATTCCCAAAATACTGAAAACAAGTGAGTTTAAATTAACGAGTAATAATTTTGCTTGTGCATGTGTATTATGTAAAATGAATAATATTGTTAAAATAATAATATGGTTATGACATTGATTTTGTTCTTGACAAATATGAATCACATTTAAATTCAAAAATAAACTCTGAATATTTTAAACCGCACTCAAATCCTCCAGAATATAAATGAAGATATGTTTTCATCTTTAAACTTAGACAACCTCATTGTAAGAGCGTTCCCTGTTATCCTCATTTTTCGCATGTTGCCGATGTCGATATCTTTTCAAGTAATTTTCATTCTGAAAAATAAACGTCAATCATTGAAAATTGTAATTCAATCTGAATTGTTTCAATTATTTTGGACTTGAAGAATTCGTACTCTTATTTTTTCTCTGTAGTACGATGGCTTTTCCTCCACATCATTGAGATAATGACGGTGGACAGGGTCAAGGGGTTGACTCTCAGCAATAGGATAGTTTGGAGTTGGTTGACGAGGATCTGGTCTGTCCAATCTCAAGTTCCCGAGCTGAAATTAGAAAAATTAGCTGCATTAAAAATATGTTTAACAACCAAAATTAAATTAAAATCATTGATTTCCATTCAATTGTAATAT
>JAAXNX010000418.1:0-30565 GCA_036491905.1 Folsomia manolachei
TTTGAATATAAAAATGAATTGGATAAAGGAAAACGGCTATGCTGGAGCCATGAATTGGGCGATTGGTACAAAATTTATTGAATTACGATCCTTGTTTTGCAGTAGTAAGGAAGTTGATAATTTTTAATAGACATGGATGACTATCGCGGCGTCTGTGGGAGTCGAGACGTGCTAATCGATGTGCTTTTTAACAGTACGTGCGCTTGTCAACAAAAAATCGTCCTAATATCATTTAGAAGTCATGCATGGAATTAATTTGATCTATTTGTAATGTCATTCACAAGGTATGCAAAGCTACACCGTTCCAAAAGTTGTATCCAAGCCTGACAACCGACCCGATTGGCAATTACCTCCGACAGCCAGTGAAAATCCAAACATAAACTTGGGCCAAATTTCGACCACTCCATCAGTGTCCATTGGTACGACGGAAGTTCCCGTGACCACTTGGAGGCCACGCCCTACATCGTCTCGACCTTCATCAACAGTGACGCCAAGTACAACATCTTCGGCTCCAAAGCCTCCATCTGCCACGACCACCACGTCGACTACCACGCAAGCCACGCCATCAACCCAGGAGACATCTACAACGGAAAATGTATCTGGAGGAAGTTTAGATTGTTCCAAACAAGATTTTTACCCACACCCCACCGATTGCTCAAAGGTTCTTGATTTCATGCATTTTCATATCAAAGTTATCTTAATGTTTTACAAATGGGATGATTAAATCTCAGTATTACTGGTGCGTTTTCGGAACACCCACTGAACATTCCTGCCCCGGAGGGACTGAATGGAATCAAGACGGAAAATATTGTGGTTGGGCGAACGGAAATTGTGTGACTCGAGATTTTGATGACTCTAATTCAATTTGAGTGACATAAGTATGTTTAATAAAATTGAATGGGACTACCCAGCGAACATAATGCCTATGAAATTGTTACAATAAAGATGTCCGTATTTTGATAACACTTATTTTATGATTTATTTTATGAGATAACCAACAAAACACATCCGTTTAAGAAACTCTCGTATAACAACTAACACTAACTAGTACAAAAAAGATGTATCAGACTTAAGACGCATACAAATGCATGTACAATTAATAACAAAAACAAAACCAAAAAGAGAGCTGCAGTAGCTGAGTAATACTGACAATTAGCTTCATAGGTACCAAATACAAAAAATGGTATCAAATATATCACATGATTAACGAATAATTTCTGAATTTGTGGTGTGATGAACAAATCAAACAAGCGCACAAGATTTCAAAGCGTCAACTCCTCCGCAGCATCCTCGTCATTAGTCGACGACCGTTCATATCCTAAAATTAGAACGTAATATTTAGTCAGTTGGTATTAGTTTGGCGTACAAAAAGTATTACAATGTAAATAATTACCAGCATGTGGAGTGCACATCAGGTTTCCGGAAACCAATTTTGGCCACTGCCCAATTCCTTCTACTTGATCAAAGCCTCTTGCTTGATCTTCAGATACCAACAGAACTGCAATGGCTTGCAGTGCAGTTTCTTCTTCCTAAAAATACAAAACAATATTTATATGTTTCAATTCATTAACAAAATCAATTCATTACGTACCATTGAAAACGCAACTGTTGGACTTTTCAGTCTTTTGCACATGAGTTCATTCAGTCGTTGTCGCAAATACAAAAAAGCGTCAATAGTATCAGAAGTTCCACGAAAACTTATCCAATTGTTTAAATCGAAGCGTTTGGCAGTTTGCAAATCATCGTGATTATTTTCATCAAGTGCTGCGCCGTCTACTACAAGTCCGCCATCTAAAACATAATACATTATACATTTTTAGGAGGAACGACTTATTTTCGGAGGTAACTCGTAACTTATCAACCAAATTAAATACCGTATGCGATGGGCAGAATTGTAAAGTTGCCACCAAACAAAGCAAGCGGTACATCACTAACCGCTGAACAGTTTCGGAGAGACTTTGAAAAATCCTGTTGGCACATTTCGTCGTAAATTACCCAATCCGCAGCCATATCTCCAATTGCGCCTTTTCGATTTGTAGCGACAAAGCAAGCGGTACGTCACTAACCGCTGAACAGTTTCGGAGAGACTTTGAAAAATCCTGTTGGCACATTTCGTCGTAAATTACCCAATCCGCAGCCATATCTCCAATTGCGCCTTTTCGATTTGTAGCGAGAACTGAACTTGAATGCAACTTCAATTTTGTGTCATATCTGTGTTCGCAAAAAAAACCAAAACCAGTTTATTTAAACTAACTTCTGTTTTAGAATACTTGCAAGATATAAGATAATATAAGAAATGCGAATTAGACTGTTAAACTTACTCATTGAATAGGCAATTGTTTTCTTTGTCAATCGCGCAAACATTTGGGTACAATGTGGCTGTTAGAATTCCTTTCACCATTGACCAGTTTTCAGAATTCGTATTGAGGTCTCTCAAATCATTCGCCCCTGTATTTTGTACAAATCCAGCAGCACGGAGTTGTCCGAGAAGTTGTGCCCGAATACCACAAACCATTTCAAAGCACGCAGAAGACACGAAGCGTTCACGACAAAAATTCCTCTCAACAGACTCTTTAAACAAAGTAGATTTCTCCCAATCCTTGAACACACATAAATTGATAAATTCAAATTCTTATTGTAATGATTTAGGTATTTATTTATTTGTATTACCTGAAATGCTCGCAAACACGCCATGTGATCACTCAATGAGTCAGCCGAAAACTCCATTTTAGATTGGAAAGCTCTTTTCTTTTCTTCCGGATTCGCCGGCAGTTGAAAGGGCTCCCTTGAAATAGTTAAATAAAATTAATACAAATTAAATATCTGAAAATAAAAAATTACAGAATAAAACATACCGGTGGGAAATAATTGTAATGATGGTTAGCACAGGATCAAGACACTTCAAAGTCACAGCATACATCAGAGCTTTACCCAAATAAGGTTCAATCGGAAAATCCAACAAATATAAACCAAGCCTTGTTAATTGTTCATTTTCATCCAGAGCACCCATTGAAATGAGAGCATCAATAGACTTTTTCACAGCAATCGGTGCGGGAGGTTCAGGTAGACGAGTAAAAAAGTCTTTAACTTTCAGTTCTTGACGAATGAATGATCGTGTATACAAGCACAACTCTTGAAGTGAAGATCGAACAGATTTCAGCAATAGGAAATTCGTTCATGCTTTCATATCTTGTACTAGAGTATAATCGGAAGCACCTCCCTGCAAAAAATAGGGTCAACAATTATTGTATATTTGCATAAATTTTATTAATTTAAAGTTGTAATTGATTAAATACACACATACCTGGCCTGCATCGCCCAGCACGTCCTTGACGTTGATTAGCAGAGGCTTTCGAAATCCACTTTGCTCTGAGTTGAGACACCCCTGTTATGGAGTCAAAAGACTTTTCTTTGACTTTCCCAGAATCAATCACAAACACGATATCCTCAATTGTCAGACTTGTTTCTGCAATATTTGTAGACAAGACAATTTTTCTCCGGCCACGCTTAGCAGGTTCAAATACGGCTCGTTGATCCCCTGACTGAATGTTTGAATGCAACAAGAATACAGTGAGATCATGGGAGAAGTTTCCCAGCTCCCGGTCCGTGAAAATCATTTGTTTAAGGTTGACAATGTCTTCATATCCAGGAAGAAAGACAAGCACTGCTTCTGTAAGATCGTGGTAGGTGTGAATTCGGTAAAGAAGGTCTATAATAAGCTGAAGATCCACACGGTCATCACTCCGCGAAGTCTGATATCTGTCCAGCCTTTCCTTAACGTCAGTGGGAAGATTTGAGCTCGTACTGAATGTAGAGGGTAGTAGGGTTCGGGAATACTCGCATTGTTCAATGAGCTTTGCAATTTCCAACTGCTTGTGATCAAGTGCCCAATTCCTCGCCGTGTACCGCCGACCATCCTCAAGAACCATGAACAAGCATGGATCTGCCCCCAAAGACAGCAATTTTTCCACGTAATCCCTTCGACCTCTAACAGTGCAGGCCATTAACATGGTAGCATTCGTATGACTATGTTGATAATTTACGGGTATTCCCTGTTTTTCAACCAAACCAATAAATTGTAGCACCTCCGTGTCATCACCAAATTGCCACATGTTCATAACTTTTGCATCCAACTCTTCCGGTTCAGCACCAAGTATAACAGTATTCTCTTCTTTAGCTCTGCCGCGTATTGGTTCAATAACTCTACCCATACTTAAATCCATCGAGAATGGCGTCGGAATCAAGTTATCCAACTCCGCAAACTTCCGAGAAACAGGGTGTTTCAAAGCATTGACGATATTATCAAAAACGTGGGAATTTGGGTTGCTGTTACTAGATCTCGTACGCCAATTTTGCTGTTGCGAATTTTGAGATTTACCCTGCACGAGACCTAAAATGTCCTCCAAATATATGGTTTCGACGGGATAAAGACGACCATGTACTTCAATTAACGGACACTTTGCCGATCCCCCAAAGTAAGAAGTCATTAACTTTGTGTCCATGTCGGCTCCCATTAAAATTAACTTGAGATTCGGAAACTGAGCTCCAACATCACGTACGCAGGCAAGAAGAAATTCTGTTTGTCGATCGCGTTCATGGACTTCATCAATAATAATGTGAGTAGTATTTTTCAAAATGCTGTAGTCAAAAGACGTCAATGAACGCAACAGAATGCCACTTGTACAATAAGTCAGTAAGGTGTCACACGGGGAAATGCAGCTTTCAAGCCTTATCTGATATCCCACAGTTTGACCAACCCTTTCACCCCGCTCCGATGCAACCCGGTCACTAATTGTTATAGCCGCAATTCTTCTAGGCACTGTGCAAACAATACGAACTTTTGTCTTGCGAATTGCTGCATCGTCCAAGATGAACTGAGGAACCTGTAAAATCAGAAATAAATCTCTGTTATACTTTACACTGTAGAATCATCTAATAGCGATAAAATATGAGCATCTTAATTTTACTTTACCTGTGTAGTTTTTCCACACCCTGTATCGCCCTTAATGAATATAACATTGTTATTTCGAATAGTCTCGAGAATATTCTCTCTAAATCCCCAAATCGGTAACCGTCTCCTAATTGCATCATATTGATGGTTATGTCGGAATTTCGGAATTTTTGGGCAGGGTTGAGTATACAAGCGATTAGTAAAACCACTTCTTTCCGTTGCTTTAATGCCTTTCCGGTCCCTATCTCCTGTCTGTCCAATACTGCTGTCTACAGAAAAATCATTGTCAATTCAAAATTCTACCTTATATCTAATAAATTAATATTTGGTAGGTAATTACTAGCAATAATATTTGAGACTTGTTCCAATTCCGGCACTGCATAGCCATATCCAAATCGAGCAGGTTCCAAAGCTTCGATTGCAGCCATTGTTGTTGCATTGAGTTCCAGTGTTTTCAACACCTTTCTGTCGTTCCCCATCATTTTACTTAGAGTAATTCTTCGATTAGCACCAACTCTGAGAAAAAAAAACCAAATAACATCAGAATTGTTGACATTGCGAGACAACAATGTAATCCATCTTTCAAAATTATTTTTTACCCGTCGCTTTGAGACTTAAACCCCAGTTGCCCAGCTTGTGCATGTACATAAGCCCGTTCGTGACTGGACAGAGTGTTGGGAAACTTGTAATCTGAAGATAAAATTCAAAAATTTCAACAAGTGTAATACAGAAACGAATACATTTCTTTTTGCCAATCATCTGCCGAGCTAAATTTGCACTTACCGGAAACTAGATGATCGCTTTGAAATCGCTGGATTATTCCATCCAGCCGGATTCGCGAGTCCTCCCCAACATGACTGGCAATGGATGCCAGACGACGCCAGTTTGAGTTTTTATCAGCCATTTCTTGTCCCCTTCGTTTCTGCCTGGACAATTAACAATACCTCAAATTACTGATCAGACAGAACCTGTGCACAACGGCCTGTTCTGGATGTACAGCTATGCAATACATGAATGACTGCTCAAAAGAAAAGAAGACGAACGACTGAGGAGCGAGGTAGACAGTCTAATTTGACAAAGGCGTCAAATAAAAAAGAGCTCCTCAGGCCTCAGTCATTCTTCCCTTTCAACAATCTCCAAAAATGTTACACCTTCCTTCATAAACTTATGACTTGAAATATTTAAATGATTCAATTTTCTAAATCTGACTAAGTCCAAAAAAGTAGTTTTCAAAAGTTTACAAAGAATAAAAATGACTTACATCACTCAGCCTTTAAGATAAGGTCCAGTGGATGATCCAACTGTTGATCCAACTGATGTTATATAGTGATTAATGCGTAGTGTCCCTTTAGCAGGGGATTATTAATTGGGGACAAATTATTTACATTTATTAATTTATTCACGTTTTTCTTGCTACTTTCTCCCTCTCCGCGTGCTGACCGTATGATTCGCGGAGTGTGGCTGCAAACTCGACTCCTCTGGCCGAATGGTGAAAATCTCAACAAAGACAAACATACAAAAACAATGTTAGAGAAATGCATGAAAAATGCATTTTTGCAATATTACGATAATTGTATCACACTTTGAGTATGCATGATGTAATTGATTGAAATAATGGCAATTGATTTATTAGTCCAGGCTTTGTACTTTACTAACAATAAGTAAAATGCTATAAAGAAACATTTCATACCGAATTTTAATCATTCGTAGTTTTAGTGTTAGTATTTCAAATTCGACTCTTTATCAAAGGACGCATTGTCGCGTCCTGAATCTACTATTTCCGCACTCACCCCGTCCCTAGTTGAGCTATTCTCACTAATAACAGAAGACCTAAAAAGGGACTGGATTTCATCCAAGGTCTTCCCCTTTGTCTCTGGCAGAATAAAGTAAACAATCCCTGTCCCAATTATTGAGACACTAGCAAATATCCAGAACGACCAATGTGTCCCTACAGCAGTTTCCAATGTCTGATAAATTTTTGTCACGACAAACGCCGAAAACCAGACGAGTGCCACTGCAATTGCGGAGCAAAGTCCTTTCACATTTGGATGAAGGATTTCTCCCATAATTGTCCAACTGTGGTAAAGATTAAGTTTTTAATAAGTCCTTCACATATCAAATTTGTTTGAGATTTGTACCTGAGGGGACCAATCCCAATGGAAAAGGCCACCACAAAGAGAAGGACACTGACCAAAGGTAGCCAACCCAGGGTCACGGGAGCTACTCCGTTATTAATGTGTTTGACGTAGAAAAATGCACCCAGAGCAAGAAATGAGATTCCCATCACAGCCTCGGAAAACAGGATCAGGATTCGACGACCAGCCTTGTCTACGAGAAATGTGGAAATTATCGTACCCACGACTTGAACTACGGCGACGATTATGGCGGAGGAGTGAGGGTCTAGACTGGAACCGGCGGCGGCGAATATTTCGACACAGTAAAATATGACGACATTAAATGCGGAAGCTTGCTCCAATATCATGAGGGTCAGGCTGATGGCGAGAGGGTGCAATATGTTGGGTTTGAGAAGATCCCGGAATTTTGGAGATTCTTGTCTACTTTCTTCCACGCTAGTTTGTACCTGTTTATGAAAAAGGTATGATTTTATGAAAATGCTTTTGATACAATTATTAGATTTTGAATTACGGCTGCTAGTTCATTTTCCACTTTGTCTGCCACACTGGTCCCTCGAAGCCAACAGAGAGCTTTTCGGGCTTCATGATGTTTTTCACAGACAACCAAATAGCGTGGAGACTCCGGGATTAGGGGAGATAAGGTGAGAAATATCAGAGGGATAAAACTACACAATAAGGCGAGTGCCTTCCAGGATACAAATGCTCCAAGGACATAACTGGAAAGTAATTTATAATAATTCTCACTCAGAAAACGAATATTTAAGTAACTTACGTGAATAGGATCCCGGAAACTAGCATGAATTGAAAAACATTCATCAACGTACCACGGACATGGCTCTCACAAATTTCACTAAGATAAACCGGGACACAAAGAGAGAAGACACCTCCACAAAAACCTGTAGTTGGCAATTATCAAGCACCAAACATTTACAGAACCACTTAGAAGGATAACTTATCTTGTCTCTTCTTACCCGTTATAAATCGTCCAATACACATGAATATGATATCAAAGGAGAATCCGATTAGAATCCATCCCAGTGTGAATGGAATTGAATAAAACACCATTGTTCGTTTTCTACCGAATTTTTCAATACTCATCCCTGCTATTGGACATGATGCAAATGCACCCAACTAAAATATTAAGAAAAATACTGAAATATTTATGGAAAATTCCAAATAATTAAAATATTCAACCGTGGCTGTCGATCCAATCCAGGACTGTGCTTCTCCGGAAATGTTCAAGAAATGACCGTGAGGTTCAATCAACATGTCTGCAAGTGCGGGTGAACTCCATCCTAAAACTGTTCCTAATGCAAATACGCCCAGAGTTACTAAACAGAATAAAAAATCAATTTTTAAAAACTCGAAAGCTTGTATTAGAAATATGACTTGAATCCCTAACCCACAACACAGGCCACGGTTTGACGAAACTTGGATTTATATTTGGCCATTTTTCAAATTTTTGATGTGGCACAGAAAAATTGGCACATTACGTAACTTCAAATAATGCAAATACGAAAATACAACTAAATGGAAATTGTCCAGTGTTCTTAACTGAACTCATAAGCTAATGATTGATGGTATGGTGTAATAGCTTGATCTTGACTGAGAGGATTTTGTTGCAATAGGTAATATTCCCGTAGAAAGACGTTCGTGCTAATTAGTTTGCGACAGTAAGTATCTCATCCGACCTTGCTTGTTCGGCCAGCATGCATTTCTGCATTATTATATAAATGTGCTGCCCAGCTCATAAAATAGTCCATTGGTAATAGTTGCGATAAGTAAATATTTATGAAGTCAGTTTCAGGTACATGAGTATTATTTCCTTTAAATGCAAATTCTTAAAAAGTGATATTATTTAGCTTTTTGTACGAGTATCCGATGACGCCACCGAATTTGGTTTTCATAATCAAGTATAATATTATAATTATTATATACATGGTTAATGCAAAGCCTTTATTTTTACTGGACAAAAATGCAATAAGAGTAATTAACAATTCAACAGTGGCGAAATCGAAGCTATACGAATTTCTTTGCGGGGTCGCACGGATATTTCGTTTTCCCAATCGAACACATCTCGGCACCGAAGCAAGTTTGATTGACTGAACAAAATCCCGTGTTCCCTGCTACATGAAATAACCGAGTTATGAAAACATGGATTTTTTGACTACCTAGTTAGTTTAGGTATAAAAATGAATCGGATACAAACAACAAAGCGGTTATGCTGGAGATATGAGTTGACAAATTAACCAATTTAATTTTGTTTAACAGACCACACTATCATTGGTATCAATGGGTGCCAGTGAGAAGCTATAGACGCTTAATTGGTGTATTTAAGAACAAATTTGCCAACTTATTATCATAATAAAATAGATGATGGAATAAACTTCACCATAATTGTTATCATTCACAAGGTATGAAATAAAATTCGACACCTTGTCCAAATTTCGACTACTCTTGAAGTTCCCGTAGCCGCTTGAAGGCTACGTCAACCTTAATCCACTTCGTTACCATTGATGCTAAGCACACAGGGACATATCCGGTTGCAATACCGATGTGTATACCACCAACACCACGCCACATGATACGTTGGTCACGCCACCAACCAAGCTTACGTCAAGGGGAAATGTACTCGGGTAGTGAAGGTTGAAAATGCCAGGAGTAAAAAGTAATTTTTGTCCAAAACAACGTACCAGGTCAAAATTTGTAATCTCATGGAGAACGAGCTGTAACCAAAGCCTTTTTTCAAAGTTTTTCGGTCAAATTTGGCGACCAGATTTTGCCCCTTAAAAGCTTAACATTCCTGAAGTAATGAATATTATAATCAAGCTGGGAATGAAATCTGGGCAAATGGAAATTGCGTTACCCATTGCCAGTTTGATGACTCCAATACCTAGATACAATTTAATTGAAACTTTATTAAACAGGGTTTCACTTGCTTGAATGAAATTGTGATCCACCACTTAAATTTTTAAATCAAGTATATCTCGCACAAGTAAGAGGTCAAATACAGCAATAATTATAATAAATTATCCTTGGTTCATTTCTCCGCCTTTGGCCTCGTCATTGTGTTGACTTGGCGTTGGTTGCGCCGGTGTCCCCGGATTATGTGTCTTTGTGCATAACTTCCAGAAAATAGTTTCCACTTGCTCTACAAACAAATAACATATTTGTCAGGGAATATTACGACATCTTACAAACTTGTTGCTAATATTGTCTGTCTGTGATTTGCATCAACCGGCGACGTTGGTGGCCTGGCGTGCATGGCAAATCATTAACGAGAGATTGCAAACTCGGATGAAAGCAGTAAAATTTAGTTATCACTAGCTCTACAATAATCGGTATGACTTACTGGTTGGAAACATGTTGACCGAAAATGACTGGTTTTGCACAAAAGGTTTTCATTTTGTAAAGTAAATAAGATTTGGATTGGCAGGCGTAGAGTTTATTGTTGAAAATGGAGTCCGTAAAATATTCCCAGGCTCTGTTGTGGGCACATGAACCTATGAACAAGGCAAACATTCCATTAGTGACATGACAATCGAATGCAAGGTGTCGAATTTCAATTCATTGTTTCAAGTAACCTAACTTACCTTCCATTCCCGGGATATCCTTCATCATGTCCATTAAAAGCGTGGATTTGCATCCGGGTTGTGTGGGTCCTCCACCATTTGGCTGATTGTCAAGGTAGAAAAATATCAAGTTAATACGGAAGGATGATTAATGATAAAAATGAGTTCTTACATAAAAATCCACGGTGCCAATGGAGTTGCCAAATCCGAAGGGTGCCGTTGTCGTGTGATATACGTCAACTAGCCGGGCATCGCTTCGGTCCAACTTTTCACTTTGAGCCGTGTAATGATATTGAAGACCGGAAGGGTCAAGACCACTAATTCGACCAATCATGTTCCCAGTAGATCGCTTATAATTGTTCCCGGTTACCCCGGCTTGAGCATGAGCATTTTGTCCAAGAAATGAAATCATTTGGTTTCTGAATTTCAATAACAATTTTTTGACATACCTATTTGTGCTCCTAATCCAAAACCGATTAAATGTACAGTGGAGGGATCAAGAAGCAGATTTTGTGACGATAAATACATCAGTAAATCTGTAATTTGCCTCGAAAT
The DNA here is from genome assembly GCA_036491905.1 of Folsomia manolachei. NCBI lineage: Eukaryota > Metazoa > Arthropoda > Collembola > Entomobryomorpha > Isotomidae > Folsomia > Folsomia manolachei. The sequence goes on from JAAXNX010000418.1 coordinate 11,214, forward strand.
TCGTGACACTTTACGTGAGATTCTCGGATATCTTGTCGCAATATTGTTGATTAGACCAAATTTTGGAAACGCGAAAGCATTCCAATCCGCGATAATGATGTTGGACTTGAATTTTTGTCCTAGATATGCTGTAATTAAAAGAAATACGCTAACTAAGTTATCGTACATAAGTTTGGAAAAAGTGAGGAATATAATACCATCTTTGGTGCGTTGTGGGTAAATTCTAGAATAATTTTGCATGTAATCCTGAATCAAGATGATTGGATTGTAGTCACTTTTGTAACTTGATAAACTTGCATTGTTCCCCACAACAAGTTCTTCCTTGTAGGATGGATTTCTTAAGTTTCACAATTTATATATAAGCAAACAATTGCTTGAAATTTATGGTCTGCATTCATAAGGAAAAAAAGCTTACGTGGGATCTGGATATATGAAAAAGTGAACCACGCTTTTACTTGGCGAAGCTCTACGCGAAATTCCATTAATTTTTCCTCGTTGTCTCAAATGTCGCAGAGGAAGGCTTTAATCGGGATCTTTTACTCGTCGGGGATTTTGGCACAAATCCTCCATTAAACTCACTGGAATATAAAAATGGGTTCCTTGTCCAGTGATGCGCTGCCAATGAGGAAGACAACAATGAGCCGGAAGCAGAAAAAGTGTTCAAATTTAATGATACTCCAACAACAATTAAAAGCGATTCCATTTTCGCTTATTGATATTTTATAATCCAAAAGTTTTCCGGAGCAGAATTTTTAGTTTCTGCATTCATTTCGAATAACGAAACCCAACTAACATAATTTATTTTGACATTGATCAAGAACATTTTCACTTTCAACAAATTTATGGATTAGAATTGAAGAGTCTATATTCCCATCCCACGGTCGCAACAGGAGGTTTCTTTTGCATACAATGAAAAATTTGCATTTGTTAAATATTGGCACTCAAGGTGAAGGTGGTGACGGCAAGTGATTTCATATCGGTCAGGGAACGGATGGCGGATATTTTATGTGAATCGGCACAAGCGAAACATGTGTTTTTGGACAAAGTTAAGTTGGCGGAAGTTGTTGATTAGGACTTAATTAATAATGATAGACAGAGACAGTATATTTGTTAAACCTTCTGCTTGATAGTCTCAAATTATTTTTCCCAAAGCAATTATATCCACGCGGAGTAACGTGCTTATCGATTTCACTTTACCAGCTCCCTTATATGGCGTGATGACATGATTGTTACAGATCCAATTTCGCATAAAATGTGGCTCTTTCATATTACATTTTTAGTAATAGCGGCAGTGATTTTGTGTAGTGTATATTCTTACAACTAGACTATTATGCTACAAATTCAAAATGCCATTTCGTTTAATCAAAAGTAAAACTTCAGCTGAGGATGATTCAATGAATGAGAGTTCTTTCCAATTTTGAATATTGAAGAATTACAAAGTTGATTATTGTTCAAAATAATTTTTTTTAATGAAAATTTGTAATTCTAATTTTACAGAACAAAAGTCCTTTATGTTGTACCATATTAATTCTTGGTTGTACTGTTGTTAATACTGAAAATTCATTTGCATTTACGTATAAATATACTGCTACAATACAACAAGTCTAAATAATCAATAAATTACTCTGTATGTTTAAATTACAAGATATTCCTCAAAGTTATCTCCAGTCATCGTCATCTTTGTCATGTCCACCCCATCCAGCAGCCGGACCACTTCCGCCATGACTTAAGGCGTCGTATGACTTTTTCATTTGGAAAATATCAAAAATTTGAAACACGAGGCGGAGCACAAGATATCCCAAATCGTAAAGATACCAAAACACTTTCCGCGATTTTCTGATAAGTGTAGATAAACTGACTTTGTAAAATTTTTTGTACGGCCAATAATCCAGAGTGTGGGACAAGGAGTATGAAGGGTCAGGTAGTGGGACATTTGCAACTGGTATCCCAACGTTAAGGTGTAGCCCACGCTTATCCCTGTTGATAAGCAAGAACAATATTCAAACTCAGACAATGTGCGACACATGTTTAAGTATTTCAAACTTACAAAGTGGTCACTTTCCGTGAAGCTTCGACACTTGGTCTCGAAATCTTATGTTCACCAATGACATGCAAACTTAAACTTGCAAAAATAAGGATCAATAAAATGTTATCCATTTTACGGCAAAGATTTTGATGGAAATATTTACAAACTGATAAAATGAAAGGATACCTACGCCTACATTTTTGGCTTCTTATCTCAAGGGCTGCTAATGTCTTTATGCTTAATTTCATTCTTTTCAGTATCAACAATAATTGTCAACATTGAATTAAACTGTGATAAAAAATGAAACTTGATATTTCGACAAATTCAGTTACTTTCATTCAGTTGCATGTGGTCAATTGAGGTGAGATTAATACTTAACACATTTTAAAAATCTAATGATTCTTCAAGTACTCTCGAAAAATGAAGAAGCATGTTATGCATAATACAGAAATTGACCTTTTCTACTGTTGTAGAAAGAGGTAACATTCACCTTTAAGTTTCATCTCTTGTATAAGATACGTCCAAGACATTTAAAACTAGAAAATTGGATTGTTTTGGCGGAAGTAAAATGCAGACTTGGTTATTGCAGGGTATGTAAAATGCAGTTTATGACTGTGCTAAAGATTTAAATTGAAAGTTGTGTCGAGATGAAGGAACAGGTTTTTTTTCTTTGGGTTGAATGCATGGGTTTATCGGTCAGTCGAAATAGTGGGGCAACAATGCAAAACTGTGATATCAAACTATTATTTTTTTATGTTGTTTACTTGCAGTTGCAATTTCTATTTAAAAATTTCCATCAACAACATCGTTTTATTGAGTAAATCCTTTTATGAGAGATCGAAAAAAACATTTGCAGGCAATTTTGCGGCACACGAAATGCCTTCAAGGGTTATTGTCACAAATTTATGCGAATTGACAATGCGTACTACTAACATGCCTTTCTTGCAAACAAAGATCAAATTGCAACGTAAACACCTTTGAACATAAAAGTTAATGAAATCACCTTGAACGAAAATGAAATATTTATTTGAGAATCCACTAAAAGATTACACTTTACACTCATTAAAAATTCGTTAGTAAACTCTTTTCGGTTAGTAATCAGAGATTTTAAGGAGTCAGGATTCATTCAGAGATGCAGGTCGGGTAGGCGGATAGATAATTTAAAGAAGATAGCTTTTCTCCAGAGGTACATAGTAATTACAAAACTTGTCAATTCCAGTTTCTTCAACAAACGCATGAAACCGCACAACTTGTGGACAAAATACAGATATTTACGCTTTAAACTACATTCAACTGCAGTCTGAATATTACGCGGTCTGCACTTAACTTATAAACTTCAAATTTTTAAAAGAATATCAAAATATGCATGATATATTCGATAAGCAAAGACATCGAAATACGCATTTTTGGCACACTCATAGCTAAATACATACTGAACTTTTTTCATTGGAGTACATGGAATCGCGTGTGTTTATGGAGTTTTCGGTTTTACCTGGTTTTTAAGCAACTGAATTGATATACGTATGTTGAAACAATGTTAAATATCCAACTTGAACAAGAAACAAATTGAAATCAGACCAGCCACAAACTTCATTGGTTTGAGCATCAATTCATTGCATCTGACAAGGTTCATTCGCTCCACATTGTTCCAGTTACCCCCTTTTGGATAAAGTCATTCAACAATGTACACTTATTGCAGTGTTCAAATGTAATTAACCGACTTCAATGGAAATCAACAATCAACAATCAACAAATGAAGTCATAAAATTCAATGAAACCTTTCAAATAGTATCCGTTCGTTGAAACGTCGTCAATTTATTGAGTATGTTACATCCGCATAATATAGTTCACAAATGTCCGATTGTCGACCCCACAAGATACATTGCACTCAGGATTGTATTAATGCTGCTTATGTTAGATAGACACACGCCCTCAGTTCAATTACCAGCGGCACAGTGGTCACCAAACTCTGAATTTGTTGAACTTTAATTTTAGTTTATGTCGGTAGTAATTTTATTATCAGACCATACCGATGGACAAAATGGTGCACCTGAGAGCAATACTTTGCACGGGTAACATTTTATTTGACCAATGAACTATTGTAACAACTGTCGCCTATTTATGAAGCTAAAGACGCCGCTGCACTACTTGACAGAATGTTTGTTATGATTTGTTTTGTGGTACAATGACTAGACCAATAAATCAGAAAATGTAGCCACCGATATCCCCGTTGCAATTATTACACGACCCGATAAAATCATTTGTTTTTTGTCAAGTGAGACTATAACCAATTTAGTTGGCTCAATCATTTTTGTGAGAGTTATAGTAAACCTATTTTGAGAATCAAATCATTGCGAACGTAATTCAACAACAGATCCGAAATTCGCTAAACAATCCTTGCAAGTTGAACAGGTTAGTGTTTCCCTTTTTTGTAGGTTAGTAAAGCGATTGATACTGCATAGCAAAATAAATTTTCTATAAATTCCAAGCTTTCAAATGAAAAGTGACAAAGCAAAAAAAGATCAAAGGGTAAAATGTAAAAATAGCGAGGCAATTAAAATCGCAGCACTCGCAAATGCAGGTGGAAAAATTATGTAAGGATTGCGAGTGCCTATTAAATTAAGTTTCTGTGTGCAATAAAAATAATGACTCCTGGTATTTTTTTCATGAATCCCATGCATTCTATTTGTAATTCAATTATATCCTTAATCATAATGAATGTGTTTGCATGACTTTAGCTTATTCTAACAACGCCAACTATAGTCGCAAGTAGCAAGATTCTACATGTTGAATGAATTTTAAATGAATAATGACGGCAATGATGTGATGAGGCAATCATCATTATAATTCTACTGGAGAATTAAATAGCTAAATTATTATTACAAACCTACCCTTCACCTTGGAGGATGTGAGAATCTCGAGTTTGTTTAGTAATCATAAACGTCTAAGTGAGTTACTTTGATCTAAATATCTTCCAGGCGTTTTGAAAGTTATTGAGAACTCCATTTTACAACTTAATCAAATGTGTAATAAGAAAGTGCAATTATTGGGGGCGTCTGTCAATAAAATGAAGTTCGAGCAACAATGTCCTGCTAAGTGCTAAGTACTCAATGAACTCGGGTAAGGAGCCATATTTATTTTCAACCACTGAGCTGACAATTCCAGTTTTTATGTTTTGAACAATTCTAAATTTCAAGTGACACTTCATTTAATGAAAACCCGGATCAGCAAAATACAACCGTTGGGATTTACCCCGTAAATCCTGCAAATTACGCGAATCGGGTTTTAATGTTTGCATTCATACTCAACAACAATTCGGAATAAATTGATTAGATTTGGCCGCTGATTTGGCAATCTCAAACTTCCGATGAAACTGTTCACAAATAAGTCAATTGCGAATTAATTCATGTATTAAATATTAGATAAATATTAAAATGATTGTCGCGTGCATAAATATCAGGAGAAACATTTGGCTTCAGTCAATTTCTTGTTAATTGAACAATCATAATACGCATTCTGAAATGGATTCATTTGTATTCCAGTAAATACTACTCGTCCTTTGTTTTTATTGTATGTGCAGGATTCGCAGGATGCAGAAAAATCATTTTCATGTCAGACAAACTTTCCTTTGTAATGATCCGCAACGGCAGCAAGTAATCCTTGATAGTTTGCACGGAAATGGGAAATGCATAAACATTTTGTCAATCTCTCATGATGAGAGTAGTCTCATTCACGTTGTATTTGCAAATCCTGAAATTCAGACTGGATGAATGATTTATCAATTGTTTATATCCAACTGAGTACTGCAGTTCTACTTCTGGCAATCCTCGCAATAAAAGAGATATTCCAGTTCCATGATTAACCAAGAATTTCCTTGTAACTTTTACCCAAATGAATGCATTATCAGAAACTTGAATGATTGACAGATTGAGAGTAAATTGACAAAATGCTAAAACTGATTTGTTCACAAGAATGTAAGTAAACCATTTATTCCAATTTCACTATACAAGAGTACTCGCAATTAATGGTTCGTAATCTTGTTCTTCGCCAAAATGCTGACTAAGGTGAATATCCCAGGTCAAGAGAGTCCAAGTTTAATGAATTAAAAGAAGCTTTTTTATCATCTCGGAAAAAGAACCACTGACTTTCATGTTGACTCCATTTTTGAGGACAATTGACTCTCAAACTCATGCTGATTCTCAAGTTACCTAACTTCTCTGGACAAGCCATACATTTAACGCATTAAAATCCAATTACAACCACTAAACGACTTCATGTGATTAAGACTGTTGCCGTCAGCAGAATATGAGTGTCGATTTGATATCAAGTTAGAAAAGAAGAGTAAATTGAGACACCTCCATCATTGAAACTGTAACTGCTGTGCATAAGCTTAAGTGCTGCCAACTTAATTGTCTCTGCACAAAAGTTTTGGCTTTGATTCAACAATTAATTATGCAATGCAGTTTATTTTTGTACCCATTTTCTCTTGAACCCTGTCAGCATTCGATGAAATTTTTGAATAGGAAAAAACATTTCAATTTTATTTTTGAACTTTTGTTCCAACCCGTGAGAAAGGTTTGTGCTTCATTCCTTTCAAAATTTTAACCAGATTAAACCGGAGTTTAAAAGTATGTCTGCTATTTCTGCCAATTCCTTCAAGTTATTCTGGCAGCATAAAAGTCAATGTATATTCTTCCCTGCCAAAATAGTTTGTTTGGCGTGTCGACTGCATTCGAACTCTAACTTGAAATTTCTAAAAATGTTTGTTGCAAATGCACTTTTGACCTTGTCTTGTTCTGAGTATTAAGCTTTAAGCGATTTTTTTACCTTGATTTGACGCCGAACTGTTATGAAACCTGGCAGCTAACTTCGCTCGTAATCTTGTTGGTCGTTGTTATATTTTTAGTGCAACGTCAACTTACTTGTAAAAAGGAGACAATTATTTTTGGGTTGCAATTCGGAATACGGACGAAACTTATTATATTCATCTGCATCAAAATTGACTACTTCGACCATGAGGACGTATGCAAGCATTACAATTTCCACTATAATTTTAGACAAAAAGTTGTACTCATTAGCGGCTCGGATTGAATGCATCAAATTTATCGGATAATAAATCTTTCTAACATAGTGCATTTTCATTAACATTGAGAAGAAATGATTTCATGATAAGGTAAATTTAACTTTTATGCGTACAACGTCAATGGATAAATAAGCAGCACATTTTTGCAAAAACAATGAAATCATGAGACAAAAAGTGTTCTACGCGAACTTCAACACGTGCTAAAAGTTTTGTGACAAACACAACATCGCATTCGAACCACGACCGAATTTCTGAAATTATTTTAATATAGGACGTGACCAAGTACATGCAGATGACAACTTACTAATGGATGAATTAGAAAATTACATAAGTTAGTGCATCTACTATTGCGTATTTGTTGTTTGGGACTTTAGAGCTGTTTATTGAAAATGTCGGAATGACATGGGACGCTCTGCCGTAACTTCAAAAATATTGTCGCAAATTGTCTCCTTCGACCAGATTACTGATCAATTATCAAAATTGTATTCTTTGCACGGTTCCTGAAGAGTAAAACGTATTGGTTTTTCGTTTTAATTTTGAAGTGAATGATGCTGCACTGACATCATTCGGATTGTGTCTGGCCGGTATTGAGATGAATCTATGGCACGTTTTATTAAGAATATAATTATCCGCTGACGGTATAATTCAATTATGTTGCCTGCCTGCTTACGCACATCGAAGTGTTATTGCCGATTGTGGGAGTCATAATGAGATTTTTAAGGTTTTAAAAATTGCCAACATTTTTATAAATAACAACATCATCAAGGTGATATTCTTGATTTTTCCAATCAGTCTTTTTTCAGTTACGAAAATAGTGGAAAACAGTGAGTTTTATAAAAAGGTTGTTTTGCTGATCTCGTAAATTGTACAAATTTTGCTGCGACATGGTCTGAGTAGACTGTTCCACGTATAAATTCATTCCCATCAGTGGAATCTCTGAACGGTAGGTTAATGGATAAGTGATCTGATTTTATGCAGTTTCTCATGCTTTCGGCATGAGTAAATTTTGTTCCGATTTGAAAAAAAAGTGTGACAATTTTGAATTATTCGTCAGTGACATGTTTAAAAACTGGGAGCTTTGGGTTTTATTGGCATTGTTGCATTCATGTGGGAACGAATCATTTACATACAACTAAAGTTGATCAAAAGACATCTTTTAAATTATGGCATTTCATTGGAAATTTCGGTAATTAACTAAAACCTTTATGTGACTTCATTACTAATAGTATTGATTTTCACAATGCTAATTACTTGACTGGAGACGAAAAAATATGATAATTTTATTGGATTATCATTCGTACAGTGTTTTGGTATTTGGATTGGGTTCATATCCTAATTACACTAAGCCCCACGGTTGTGGATCTGAAGCTTAACGGTATTGATTTAATCTTTATGGTGGAGACAAGTGGCAGAATATTGAGGATCAATGAATGCAACGACCCAACTAAACTAACTGAGCTTATGGGTTGGCGTTGAAGTTATTTCTGCATGGGGCACCGTGTAATGTAATGCAATATCCAATGATAAGTATGACCAGCTTAGTTCTGTACTGTACTCACAATTGTATTTAGTTGTCCCCTACCTCAACTCGGCAATCCATTAGCCTTACAATGCAATATCCAATGATAAGTATGACCAGCTTAGTTCTGTACTGTACTCACAATTGTATTTAGTTGTCCCCTACCTCAACTCGGCAATCCATTAGCCTTTGGAACCTCTTCCTGGCCAGTTGTAGACTTGCACCAAATCTTCAAGCTACTGAATCAATTATATTTTGTGGGGAAATTGAGACAACGTGAAGTCAATCTAGAACCATTAATATTTGTTGCAATTTGTTCTGCATCAAATAAGTCAGTGTAGCCAGAAATACTAGGAACACTACATCTCACTCGCAGCAAGCAATTAATTTGAAATCAATTGCAATTCATTTGCAACGATTTGAGAAGTCCGTAAAGAAAACTTGCTCGTCTCAAGTTTTCAATAAGAAGTCAAAATTTCGTCCAAAGTGGCAAAATTTATTGGGACTCGTGTAAACCACGTCTTTTGACGACGACTCAGTTCAATCTTTTCATTCCATCAGAGACCTTCCGTGTGTACTTTAATGGTGAAACAAAAGACTTTTCAAACTACCCCGAGAATATCGGTGTCAGTCGGCGTTGCAGCCGTCTGCTCAGCAATCTTCGTCAAATCCGTTCCAGGTCAACCTTTCTCCTTCAGACCTTCTGTGTGTACTTTAATGGTGAAACAAAAGACTTTTCAAACTACCCCGAGAATATCGGTGTCAGTCGGCGTTGCAGCCGTCTGCTCAGCAATCTTCGTCAAATCCGTTCCAGGTCAATCTTTCTCCTTCCTCCTCGAAGGTGTAGGCTCCTCTTACGAACCGGTAAGTCCTTGGCAAGGCAAGAGTCACTTATTCATGAAAATCAATGAATGACGGGGTAGAGTCAGTTGATCATTGCAAAATCAAAATGAGACATTTGTTTGCAATCTTAAATATTTCGTTTCGCCATTTGATGTTTATTTGTGGCATTATATGCATTCTGTGTTTGTGGCATTGGCATTGAATTGGCTAGCAATAGTATTGCATTTCGCAAAACTGTCCCAGTTCCTTTCCTCATGATACATAATTTCATTAGATAAATGTATGCCGTCATGTCCCGTGGAAAATGAGACAAGAAATTGTACTCAACGTTGCAGTTTGTTAATCTAGTTAATCTGTAAGCGATCGAATGTTACTAACCTTTTTGCNTCATGTCCCGTGGAAAATGAGACAAGAAATTGTACTCAACGTTGCAGTTTGTTAATCTAGTTAATCTGTAAGCGATCGAATGTTACTAACCTTTTTGCATTTTGTGTCAACTATCGCAGGCATGTCCCATGATATATTATGGTCCCGTATGTATTTATTCATTCAGGTTGTTATAAAACTTGCCAGACTAAATAGGAAAAGAAATCAAATTCATTAATCTAACGAGGGAATACTTAAACATAGACTGTCACAAATTGTTTTGGTTCAGAAATAATAATAATGTAGCTAAACTTGACATTAAAATTTGCATTCCGCTGTCATCAAGACATACTTGATTGAAAGTCAAACATGCGAATTGTTCAAAGTTGGCCTGTGCTCAAGTAATTTGACATAATTGCTTTTTGCAATGGGAGTAAAAGCATTGTTGAATTTTGCACAAACAGTTTCCTCATCCATAAACGCGAGTTATAAAATTTCAAACCAAATTAACCCGAATAGTGCGTTGCACCTGCACTTTTTGAGGCTGAATGAGAATCATGCGAGGAATGAAAATTGACACAAATTGCAGAGGACATTCCCACATTATTGCCAACTTTCAAGCTATTGTTCTATAGTTAGCGCAGAATTGTTTTTCAGTCCAGACAAACGGAGACGGGAAAATGCATTGTTGGATTTTATTTCACTGTTTCAATATAATGCCAATTGGGCACATATTATGGAAGACATCCCCGATTCGTGCAACACGGCATTCTATTTACTAGAAATAATCCAGACTCAACTGGACTTTATCCCCGAATGATAATGATAATGGTGGTTATGATGATGATGATGATGATGATGATGCGGTTTAAATATTAACGAGGGCACATAAAGTGTACCATAGTGTGCAAGTTTCTTTGTCGTAAGCAGGTACCAAGCTTATTGATTGCTTTAATTTCACTAAATTTGAAAAATATGTCTACACCCTCGAGCATACTTATGAACACATGCAATTTTTAAACCTGGCCAATTACAATAACTAATAAAGTTTATGATGGCACTTACTTCATGAGTTGCAGCAGTTACTACGTAGTTTACGATGTTTACAGATCTAAACTTATGGCTTCCATCTTGATTATTACAGGGTTAGCGTCCCCCGAAACAAAAAACCGGACAATCCCACATATTGAAACGAACTCAAACCGCACAATCACTTTTCTAATTAAATGGTAGAATTATCCGCACAAAGGTGTGACTCAGTAGATTCCGCAGTTTGGACCAATTCCATCATGACACCAACCAACAATGACGTTGGAGTTGGTCTGGATGTGACCAATCTAGCCATTCCAGGCTCCTTGGTAGTTGCACATCGTCGAATTTCCTCCCCAGCCGTGGTGGTGGATGTCTGCAATGAAGAATTTGTGGTGGAATGTGATGACACCGAAATGATCAAGGAGTCTCCTTCCCCTTCTTGTGATGATGGGATTTCCATGAATTTTTCCATTAGTTCCCTGGGAGAGGGGGTGGGATTGGGATCTGGAGGAATTTTCGTAACAGATTCCTCTGCATCGTTGCCAATATATGACTGTGGGGACGGACTGGACGCAGAAAAATCAAAGGCTCGGTCAAGTTTTTCCAACTCTGTTGTGGGGAGTGGTCAAATTTTGGGGGTTGGAGGAGGTGGAGGAGGAGGAAAGGACTTTTCGCCAAACATTATTCATCAAAGTCTGGGCGCAGGAGATTCTCGGGCTTCTCTAATTTCTTTGGGAAATGGGAAAAAAGTTCGGAAGGATGAAACCTGGATTGCCATCCTGTCTCAGATTGGACTGCCCTTTCTTATTGCTGGACTTGGAATGGTTGGTGCTGGCTTGCTCCTGGATTATGTGATGGTATGTGTTTGGATAAGGTCAATTATGAGGTGGTTGGGTTTAAGTTAATATTAATGATATTATCAATGTGATTAGGGTTGGCCTGTCTTTGTCGACATTGGGGAGCTGGTGATTCTTGTAACGCCTTTGCTTGGATTGAAAGGAAATCTTGAGATGACTTTGGCAGCTAGGTTGTCAACACATGCAAACATTGGTGTAAGACGCGTTTATGCATTAATATTCTAAAAAATGTAATTTCATCAGCTTGTGCTTTGTTGACCCAGAAATCAGAATTTAATATTTCCCACCTGGTTTTCAGAATTTGGATAAAGCGACAGGGAATAAATGGCGAATCTGCGGCGGAAACCTGATTTTAGACCAGGTACACTTTATAGATACTCCAAAAATAATGTCATACCTTTGTTGCCGACCGAGATTAACTGAAGATTATTTTAGCTCCAAGCAATTGTTTGTGGCTTTGCTGCATCCCTAATCGCAGTCACGATTGGCTACGTTTTTACTGGTAAGATTAAAGGATGCAACACAAGGATGCAATTCTCCTTTCATATTGTATTTCCATTTACTTAGGAAAATTCGACCCGGACCACATGAGTTTGGTTGTGGTGTCAAGTGTGAGTTGACCTATTTAGCTTATGTCACTGGTAGGATCCGTCGTAACTAGTGCTTTACACGTTTTTACACGTTTTAGGTTCTAACAGCCAGCATGGTCTCATTGATCCTTGGAACAACCATGATCTCAGTTATTCTTTTGTCAAAAAAGTACCGAATAAACCCTGGTAATATTGAATGAAGCTCTTCTTAGGATGAAGCACCTTCTAATTACAAAACTCTCTTCAATAGATAACGTGGCGACCCCAGTAGCTGGGTCATTGGGGGATGTCGTAACATTGGGCATGCTGTCCTGTTTTGCAAGTCAAATTTACCTATGGCATCAACGTAAGTGATAAGCAGTGCATGAATAGGTTAAAAAACTAAATAACGTTCCCAATTTGCAGAGGGTCTCGTTTGGATCCCGTACGTTATAATTGCATTCTACGTCATTTGTCTGCCAATTTGTTTTTGGTTGGCGTTCCGAAACGAATTTACAAAACCAGGTATGGATAAAATTTGGAAATTCCCATAAAATATTTGTATTTATATTCATTATCTAACTACCAAATAGTTACCATTTCGGGATGGGTTCCACTTCTAGTCTCGGTTGGGATCAGCACGTAAGCTAGATACACGGCTACAATTTGAATATACTTTTCAAAATATTATGAAAATTTTAGGGGTGGAGGAATTCTGTTGGATTTGGCAAGTTCCCGATTCCCAGGTGTAGCACTTTACCAACCTGTCATAAACGGGATAGGAGGCAACCTAGTCAGTGTCCAAGCCTCAAGGATCTCGTCATATTTGCATGGGCACTGCGAAAAACGACTACTACCAGACAATGGCAAGGTTTGCGAGTCCCCTTGTACCGTGTTCTTGGCGAAAGGTCAGCAATTTAATAATTATGTGATATGAATTCAAAGTAATTAAAATTACTGACCTTGGTTAAATCCGTTTTTCCTTCAGGAGTAAATTCAATGTCAGCGAGGTTGTTGCTATTGCTCGCAATTCCTGGTCATTTGCTGTTTTCTACGATAACGCATTTCGTTGCAAGTAATGACGATTCGACAACTTATGGTCCACTTTTCCTAGCCGTTTATGTTTCTGCGGCAGTTATTCAAGTAGGTCAAATACAATAAGGAGACAAGTCGTATTATTATAATGATCTCATTGCATTTGTAATTTAAATTTTGTTCCGTAATAGGTGAGCATCCTATTGTACATTGCCAAAGTGCTCACCAATTTATGCTGGGTTCGTGGCATCGACCCTGATACAGCCACAATTCCTTATTTGACGGCGTTGGGAGATTTTTTCGGGAGTGGGCTCTTGTTTTGTGCATTTGAATTGTTACAAGTTTTTGGACATGTTGCCACCACGTAGTTTTAATCTTTGACAAAATATGTGACGAAAAATGGTCTCTTTTATGCAGAGATATTAAAGTTAGTCAAAATTATAAGAGCTGATATGTTTAGCTATTTAGTAGGGATAATGTTCCAGATAATAATTTCTTTATTGTCATATGGTAACAACTTGACGAGCACGCTGATTTCCAACCATTGACCTATAACTACTTAGATTATACACAATAATTAAATATGTTTATTTGTTGAAAAATTTAAGATTTAGCCTAGTTCATATTTCTTTTACTAATAATGTGCATGATTCAACAAAGATTTAAAACAATCGGAGTCATTTTCATTTTTTATGTCATTTGGTAAGTTATTCCAAAACTTGATAAGCCTACATTTTACACTTTACAGATTTTACTGACTTACGTAATCATGAGATGATTATATGCTAGTTATTTATTCAGGTCGGATAAGTTAACAAAAATTATCACAAAAAAAGAAAGTACAATAATTATTAATATTTATATTGTTGTAACTGTCTGAATAAAATGAGCAAAACAAATCCTAAAATGAAAAATCTTGTCATTTTATAATTTAACTACTTGCTGCTTGAATTAGTTGATTTAAAGATACAGGAATCCACATTGCTCCATTACGTTGAAGGAAAATAACATTAGCACTAATATAAATTAAAACACTACCACACTTGTAAACTTGCTTCCCTTCGTAGTATCGATTTGGAACGGGAATGAAAATCAAACCCAACTCTTCGCATTTCATTTGTACAAGTTCTTTAAATCCGTGAGGTACTTGAGAAGTCAGACGAATTGCATCAACCATAAGTTCTTGAGGTTTTGAGGAAGTCGGTTGTTGGGCTTGTCGCTGTGCGGATGATCGATTCAGGATGTAACTAAAGTCAATTGGCTGTCCTGGTCTCTGCATGGCAGCTCCAATGATTTCTAATCCTTTTTGAAGATTTTCTATGAAACAACCCAACAAACAATAATTGTTATTTGAGAAAATCTCAACAGAACAGTGGAATAAAGAAATATCAATCATACCCATTACAACTGGATCCCTCATAAGTTGCTCCTTAAAAAGTCCTCTCCACCAAAGATACCATTGACGTACATCATCGTAATGGGGAATTTGATTTAACCACCCAGCCAAAAATTGTAACCATTTAGGAAAAAACATTGTTTCTAAAATGTTTATGATGGATTTGTCAGGAATCATGTCTAACCATTCCATCACCCAATTCCAAGGATCTAAAACTTGGTGAATAGGATTTATAATGAGTTCCTGCATCGCCAATTGAAGTTTGGGAACAATATTTTTCATCAAAAAAGTATCCATTGATCCCTTAGAGAATACTGTGATCCATGGTGTTAATATTTGTTTAGCAGAAACATCAGAAGGATGCCATCTTCCTAAGGCATTGGCTAATTTGGCACGAATTGTAGGATACACGATTTCTAACTTGGACCCCAGATGAGGAAGCCATGGATGGATCCAAGCATGAATGGGTACAACATCTGATAAAGGATCCCAATCTTCGACAGCCTGAGATAGGGTGGGAACAAGCAGTTGATCGAAGATAATATCGACCAACCAAGGTGGAAGGAGAGGTTTCCAAAACTGAATTAATCTGACCATTGGTTCCGCGTTTTTAACTGTCCAAGCAGAATTGGCTTGTCGAATACAAGGCATCCATGTTTCCCACAGGATGATTTCATATTGCTCGGTCTGGGATCCTAACAAGGTTGCCCAATCATTTAGGATTTGCAGGGGATATTGTGGCATTTCAAGGGGCTTCCAGACTTTGAGTGCATCTTTGATGAGTGGAATTGTTACCGCGGGTATTAGTGCGTATAGCTGATACAGTTCCCATTCTTCTTCAAAGTCTCGCTTCAGTTTCCCTAACAAGACATACGCACTGTCCATATCTAAGTTGGTGGAGTTGCATATACTCTGCATTTGAGTCATTATCTTTTCCATTTTTGCTATCATAACTTCCTCTTCCGCAACAGTCTTGGTAAGATCCTCCATTTCTTCTGCCAACGCAGCTTTCCGATCTGACGCGTACTTGGCTTTCTTGTCATTTTTGAATATATCATACTCACAACTTTCCCTTAACAGTTCAACGTTATGTATCAACTCTGGAATGTCAAAGGCAGGTTTTCTGGCCAAGAACTTGTTAAATCCTTCCTCCTCTCGTTTCGTAGACTCTTCAGACCATTCTTGGGGTCGGTGTTGTCCAGCAGAAATTGCATGATAGCCACTTAATATTCTCTGCTCGGGTCCCGTCATATCCAATACTTTGACCTTTGCAAGATGCCCAGCATCTGGTCTAACCCGCATTTGCTTTTGTTCTAGGACTTCTTCCGCAGTCAAGTATTTGTACTCAACCTTCTCCTTAGTTTTGTTGACCTTTTGCCATTTTGGTTCATGGGAGGTTCCTGGGGTGGCCGACTCTTTGGCTACTTTCGGTTGAGATATAACGGATTCTGCAGGGGCTGTCTTTTTTTCTTTGCCATACAGACCAATTGCTCCTCTTCCTTGTCTCACGTGGGCTTCAATGGGTGCACTGATTCCTTGTAAATCTTTTCCAAGACCTTTCCCAGGCTCAAATCCCATCCCTGCCAAGAGTTTTGCTCCAATTCCATATCTTTCAAAGCCCTTTGCACCACCCCCAAGAGATTTACTTCGCATTCCGGCAAACTCCATGCCCATGTTGTTGAATTTCGGTTGTTTCGAATGAGGAACAAATTGAACTTCCTCCTCCTCACTGGAAAAAGTAGTTATCAAAAATATTAATCCTGTTTTCCTCTTAAATTCAATCAGACGACGGCGATTTACTAAATTACCTGGATGAATCTGTGACTGGAATCCCTTCCATAGGTTCATCCTCATCTCCTTCCATTCTTGACCTCATCCTTATCTGGATTTAAAACTCCTGCAGAAACAAATGCTTGACCAGTTGTGTAAGATCCTCGGGATCCACCCCCGCCCCCACGTCGACTGCTTCCTCCTCTCCCACCTCCGTCCTCGTCGTCACTATCCTCGCCACCAAAAACTCCTGAAAATATTCACAAAAATAAAATACTTTTAAATACGATTCTAATTATGAAATCCACTAAAACACAGTTATTATTAATTATGCTTTAACTAACCATAAATCATTTCCTTTTTGGTAAACTTTTTATGGAAGCGACTCGGATTGAATTCCGTCTCCAAGTCATAGTCAGTCACTTCAAACGTTTCCTTCTCGTCGGACGACATTGCTGCGAGTGCTATTAAAATTAAGCTCTGATAAAATTCTAGCAATTAATGATTGTTGTCGGATAAAATACCGACAAACGATCAGAAATTTCAGAATCCATTAAAATAATATTCCTGCGGTTCCGGCGGGGCAAAAAAGGACAAACTCAAGTGAAACGTTTTCTGATTCTTGGAAGAATTTCATGGCATTTCTATTACTTGACCAAAATCCATGAATAATCATTCAATGATTGGATAATTATGAGCCAATCAAATTTAACAGCGCAATTGATTGTATCACAAACTGTAGGAAATTGATATCTTCAAAATATGGATAAGGCCCCAAAGAAAAAGCGAGTTTGCGTCGTTGGTGCGGGTGCCTCCGGATTGGCAGCAATTCGACACATCAAGGAAAGTCAGACGCTGAGTGGGGTTGTGTTTGAGAGTTGTGGGGAAATTGGAGGAGTTTGGAAATGTGATGGGTCAACTCCAATGTATCGTGGGTTAAAAACAAATCTACCCTGGCAGATAATGGGATATTTGGATTTCCAATTTCCAACCAAGCCTCCTGGAACGGCGTCATTTCTGAGGTGGGACGAAGTATATGAATTTCTTAATTTGTATGCGGATAAATTTCAGCTTCGAGACGATATTCAAGTAAGAAAAAATTAACCTTGGTTGACATTTGTAAAATAATGTAAATCATAAATGATTTTCAGTTTAATACACGCGTGCAGCATATTAAACCCCATTATCCTGTCGAAACTAATTTCGAGAAGTCATCAAATTTTGTCGGGTGGGAGATAACTTATGAAACGACATGCAGTGGGGAGGATGGTAAAAAGAAGATGGAGATTTTTGACGCAGTTATCGTTTGTCATGGGTTAGTGTAATTTCATGAATATTGATAAGAAGTGATTTATTCTTGCTAGAAATGACGACTTAT
This sequence comes from Folsomia manolachei, assembly GCA_036491905.1. NCBI lineage: Eukaryota > Metazoa > Arthropoda > Collembola > Entomobryomorpha > Isotomidae > Folsomia > Folsomia manolachei. The sequence continues at coordinate 29,088 of JAAXNX010000418.1, forward strand.
TAATTCCAGTCACTACGCCAAGCCATTAGTTCCAGAGGGAAAGAAATTACATGAATTTAGTGGAGAACTGATTCACAGCCAGAATTACAACGTTCCGGAATCCTTTGCTGATAAGAAAGTACTCGTCTTTGGATGCGGGCCTTCTGGAATTGACATTATGTTGGAAATTGTTGATTACGCGTCTCAAGTATGTATATGAAAAAAACAGTCCAAACTAATTAATGAAGAACACAACCGAAAAATTTAGACTACGCTGAGCCTTCGGAAGCCTCCCTATCCTGGAAATATTCCGGCAAAGATTTGTCAAAAGCCTGGAATAAAAGATGTTCAAGGGCATACAGTAATTTTTGAGGATGGTTCACATTCCGATTTTGACATTATCCTCAATTGCACGGGTGGGTAATATCTATGAACTTCTAATCTTTATGCATGTTTCTAATAAATCTGGAAATAATTGATTTACATCCCACTCACTGTATTTATTTGCAGGATACGAATATGATCTCCCTTTCTTGACCACGGAGGAATCAGGCCTTGAAGTAGAACATGGAAAATTTATCACCCCACTGTATCGCCACATGATCAACATCAATTTTCCAACTATGGCATTGATCGGACTTCCATTCCGGATATGTCCTTTTATGCTATTTGACTGCCAGGTACGGGATCTAATACCTATTGTTTTGCAAAATTGCTAAACAAACTACTTGACTTTCTGTTTACAGACTCGATATTTTGTGAAAGTGTTGGAGGGACAAATATCATTGCCCAGTAAGGACGGCATGCTTCAGAAACTGGAGAAGGAGAAAGAATACCGAACTTTGAAAGAGATCCCCTTCACCCGCAGTCATCAACTGGAAGAACTGCAGTGGTCATATATGCGTGTAATGGGTCAAGAGGCCGGATTCAGTGACCTTCTCCATCCACTCCTCCCTCTGACTAGAAAAATCTATGAGAAGGTGGCTCAGCGAAGAAGATCTTTACCTCTGTTGTACAAAAATGACGAAATTCAAATTTTAAATAATGCGTTTCATCATATTGTGGAAGCCATTTAGATATTTATGTCATATGTAAATGTGATTCTGTTATTCAGCATAATACAAAATGAATTGTAATTTCAAATGAAGATCAGATTCATATTATATCCGTCAAGCAAGAATGAGACGAGCCGTTTTGTTATGCTAGCATGTAGACTACTATTTTATGTGCATTGACTACCAGCTATACGGCCACATGCATACAGAAACAGAGACAGATTATTCATTTTTTTTGTGTAGTCTACAAAAGACTACGGAGTTGAGTGTTGTTTGGTCAGTCGTGTCTTGGATTTAAGTTTGAATTTTTTTTAAACTTTCTTCGAGTTTCTATAAATTTGCATGATATATAAAACGAGGAATGGGATATTCTAATAATGGGTCTCTTGATTGATGAGTTGGATAAGGATCGTTACTATAATCTTGGAGTCCTTGCCCTCTTTA
>JAAXNX010000419.1:0-30562 GCA_036491905.1 Folsomia manolachei
TTTATATACAGGAAATAATCAACTTTTTCTTATTTTTCAATCTCTTTTAAGGCAACCACATTCCATGGATGATATCGCCATCCTTCTGCTAAAATATCCATTGCCACCCCATTCCGCAGCTCCGGACATTGCTACCTCACCATCAGGTGGTCATCACGGGTCTTCCATTGTTCTCCGTTACGGTCATCTAGAACGGGTCTCGGTAAGCTTGTGGAGTTTAGAAAGCTGTCTTAATCATCATCCGATCAACTGGGTTACTCAATTTTGTGCCTCGGATCCCTTAAACTCCATCCGACCTGGGGATTCGGGCAGTCCACTGCTGTGTTCTACCGGTGATGGCTTTGAGCAACTTTGTGGAATTGTTTCTTACGGTTCTGGAAAGGTCAGAGATTACCAACAGGCCGTCGTGTATACAAAGTTGAATGCTTATCGAAACTGGCTTAATGTTACATCTGGCAAAGAAAATGATTTTAGGACATGGGCACGGTGGGACGTAATCTTTGTGGTTTTCTTTTTATCTCTACTAGTTTTCTTGTTGTTTGCCTGCATTCTACTTTTCCTCAACAAAAGGAGAAGGGAAGTGAATGCCCAACATCGCGAATCCGTCAATGACTCACTGTTGAATTGACGCTACGAAAAAATAATCTCATTTCTGAAACTTGAAATCTCAATCTCAAAAGTTGACTAAATATGTAAAACATAAAATATAAATACCAAACCCTTAAGTAAGATAACCACAAACACAGAATGCAATTACTTTGTAAACACATATACTTGAAACTTTATTAATTTTTGTTGTGAACGGTTCGTCAAGCAAGAGGTAGTAGGTTTTGAAAATGTACCAAAAAAATTATAAAATATACAAAATGCCTACAAAAAAACCAAACCTCCAAAACATGAGAAACAAATGTATTCCTGTCACAGAAGGAAGTTAATTGTAACTGAATTAAATCAGTATTGAAGCTAAAAATTTAAAGGACATCAATAAATTGGTTTTATTTTCAAACAAAGACATGCCTTCATTTTACATTTATTTTTTCACTTTATTAAGCATAAATTATTTGAACTTTTTAAATTATATAATGTTGATTTTTTTCAATTTTCAATTTTTTTTATCTTTCACATTACGGTAAAAATTAAGATTTGCCTAATTTAACCAAAGTAACCAAACTCAAGGTTCTGATGCATTTCAGTTATTCACAATTTTTCAAAAACAATCATATTAATCCGAAATCGTCACAATTGTAAATACAAAATTAAAAGTGGATCCAAATGAACTCCGATGCGTTATAAATGTTTTTTATTGCGTTTGCGCAACACATTCCCAGCAACCACCCAACGCAGGATTCTGGCAATCCTGCTATTCAATTATCCGAATTAAGTAAGTTACCCATTTGTAGCATTCTACACCCACTCAATAAATAGGACAACATCATGATGGATCCTCCGTCTTTCTCTTTTACGTGTATCACAGGATTATAGTGCCGTCCATCACAATCAAAAGACTCGTCCAGTGCAGTAGTAAAAAGGTGGATATTTTCCATCAGCTTTGCAGCAGGGTTCCCAAAACACATGTGTTTTTTAGGGTTGGGTGTTAAACACCGTGTTTTTTGTGTCGGTGTCGTTGTGTTTTATATGTTTAAGTGTTTTTTGAAAAACGATTTTTAACGTCTAATTTCGATTCCACGGACAGAGAGTCTAAAGTTATTGCTGAAAAACTTAAATTTCGTCGTTCTCCGTAAACTTTGCATGCGAAGTCATCTTCTAATGCAAAGCTTATGAGAAACATGAAATTTACACGTTTTTCGACTTATCTCCACTTTTTCTCAATGGATTTGACTCATTCGACCACTCAAATGTTCAGACTACCACTCAGGTTTGGGTGGAAATGAAAACTAGCAAGTTTCATGTTTTAAAAAACACCAGGACACCTAAAAAACACCGACACCATGCTCAAATCGTGACACTAAAAACACATGAAACACTAAAAACACCCGACACAAAAAACACGGTGTTAGGAATCCTGCTTTGCAGACACAGGTTGCCGTGCAGGTCTCGGCACATGTTCAGTTGTAGACTGTGTGGTTGGAAGTGTCGTTGGCGCAGGAGTCGGTACGGGAAGCTGGGTAGTTGGTGCAATGGTCGCAGGTGGAGTTGTTATAGAAGGCAGTGTCGTTGGCAAAGTGGTTGTAGGTGATTCCGTGGTTGGCATGCAAACCCAGCAGAAATTAACCCCTTCCACTGGTGTCTCACATTTCTATGAGACATTGAAATGCAGCATTAAATCATACCAATAATGAAATAAAATCATAACGAGGCATAAAATGTGCTACCTTTGTCTCCGGATTAAAAAGCTTTCCACCAGAGCATGCAGAAAACCTTATATTCCCACCGGCGCACTCTTAGATACTATGAAACTACAAGCAATCGGACTGGCATAGATTCCGTCCGGTTTGCACTCACAGGTCTCCGTGCACAGTTCCGGACTCTGGCATGGAGGTGGGGGGTGGTTGGAACGCAGTCCGGGATCCAGCAAAAGTCATCCTCTTCTGCATTCTGACAAGCCTGTTGAGTGTAAGTAGTCGTTATGCGTGAAATAATTTGATTCAAAGAAACGTTGCCTGATTTTGCTACCTTTGTCTCCGGATTGAACAGTTGTCCGTTATAAGACTGCCTGTAATGGGGTTCACCATAGACACAGGTGTAGTAATATTTGCAACCGTATAAAATCACACCTTAGACTTGTAGAATTAAAGAGTAAATCGTCTGAACATTGGTAGACACTGGTAACACCTGCCTCACAAATTACATACAGCGCACAGTTCCTTGGTTGTGCGTAAATCCCGTCGGGCCTGTTTGTGCATTTCAATTCACAAATGACGACATTTGCAGAATTACAGTTGCGAAGAACCGGAATCAAATAACAATGGAATAGGGCAGCCGTGCACCATTTCAATTTCGTCACCCAAACACCCAATAAACCTAAGAAAATGAGCCATTGTGTAGCAATTAAGTAAGAATTTACAAATAAGTTTCGTATTTCTTGTCTTATTTACCTATAACAATCTTCTGGATGAGGATACATGCCATCCGTCTTATTTGTGCAGTCAAACACCTCAGGATTCTGTGTCGTTGTAGTCCATGGCGTCGTGCTTGGTGTTGAGATCGAGCTAGGCGACTGAGTAATTTCAGGATACAAGTCAATATACCAAATTTCATCCCTATATTCTCTCGTCGAATTTCTACCTCCGATCATGTAAATTCGGTTAAGTTTATCGACATAAACGTTTCCCGATTTAGATAAAGAATTGCCATCACTGCCAGGAAATCCACTGACTGGTAATAAGGTGACCAAATTTGTAGACGGTTCAAACCTTGCTATTCCTGGAAAAGATCCAAGGATTCCAACAAGATAGACGTTTCCATCCTTGATATCCGTAAACGCCATGGAGTGCCCGAATACGTGGGGTAGTTCCGGAAGCAAAGTGTATCTCGCATCCTGACGGGATCGTAGCGGACAACGGCGTTTTCGCCAGTGGACAAAATATTTCCAAAAATCATGTAAAACGGGGGATACAAAGAATCATTTATCCATAAAGCAGCGTTCACACGGAACCCTTCCGTCCCATTGATAGAGGGAAAGAAACCCTGGCTAGTAGCGTCCATGTCAACCCAGCCACCCAGAATGTGGACGAAGCCATTAAATTGAATAAGAGAACTTTCGTAGAAAGTGTGGGGCAGTTGTGCGACGACCGTGGCATTCTCAACACCCGGAGAGAAGCGAACAATGTCGGTGGAACTTAGGGATCCCAAAAGAAATACTTCATTGTTGGAGGACATTGTTACACGGCCACCGTACATTGGGGTAGGAAGAGTGCCAATGGTCGCAATCCTATCCTCAGAAATGGAGTAGTGAAGAATGGAGTCTAAAGCTCCGGATGGGTATGAATTGCCTCCGAGAATGTAAATTGAATCGTCGCCATCGTAAATGGCTGAAACGTGAGATCGACCGGAAGGCAGACGGGCTGAGGCTAAGTTAGCAACCAAATCTTGGGATTGTGATAGAATACTGATTGGAGTTGATTGGAGAATGGCGACCACAATTGTCTGAAAGAGTATTGAGTTGAAACTCATTTTGAAACTGGAATCAATATCAAGGATAGGTTGTGGTTATTCGATTCAGCTATTTTATACCAGAATGGATTATCCAAATACGTCAGACTGCTTGGGATTAGTTAATAATGCCTTGGTTTGATTACAAGTAACGGATGTCAGGATTAAGGTATAACAAAACAATGTGAATTTATACGTAATGGAGATTATTAAGATGGAACAGATTATCTATGAGTGTCAGGTTGATATGGAATGGCACGTGAAATAAGTGATTGTGAAATAACTGTAAGCTTGTTATTCAACCATTCCTCAGATGCGTGCTTAAGAGTGAAGTGAGTTGAACAAATTATGATAGCCATTCAAATTCAACGTGTCATGTACGCAAATTTATGTGATGCATTGGTTGTAATAAACTCTTAGCCCTTTACCATATTGCAGTGTTAAAATTGCATTTATGCCATACTTTGAGAAGAGTTGTGATAAGCACTCAATATAATATCACCGATAACTACTCATCTGCTTCGAACTATTTACAGCATGATAAAATAACTTGAAGGAAATATAATCTAGACTCTTTTTAACCAACCAAATCTCGCTATATGCCCAAGACCCGAGTCGTAGCAAGTAGTAAAATAATTTATCCATGAATTTCATCGACCCCCACAAATTCTTTGGCTTCACATCCCCCGACTCCAAGACAATGTAAAGGATTGCCTTCGTACTCACTAGGTTAACCGGTAGCAACTCATTCACCATTCGAACAGAATCATGAAACATAAATGCTACCGAGGCATCCATTAGCTTCAACGTTCCAAACCCGAGATGTCTCATAATCTTTTTGTAAAGATTTTTATCCGGGCATAAAGCCACATTGAATTCATCCTTTAATCCTAGCATCCGTCCCACAACCGCCCAGAGATGAATGTATCCTGCGATCCCGTCGCAGTTGGCGTCACCTCCAAGTCCGAGCTTCTCTGGGAAGAGGTAGGTCGAGGACACGGAGGCATATACGACAAAGGCGAGTTCATACTGGGTGAAAAGAAGGGGTGGGGCCCAACCCTTGATCTCGGTGGGGCACAGAGAAGTATCGACCTGGAAATGAGACAAAATTGCAAAATATTTGCCAAGATGCATGCCAAATTGTGTTTCAATGCACCTGCTCCAAATCCATTTTGACAAGATTTGCCAGTTCCTCACATTCTGGACCCAGTTCCAAGGAGGGATCCGGTACCACTGGGTATTTAGTTGGTCGGGCGTACAATTTGTGAAGTTTCCTTACTCTCTCGACCTCTTTGAAGATGGAGGAGTCCTGGTCATAGGTTGGAGATAGGAACCAAGACATCATGCTTCTTACGGTGGAGAGGTATCTCGGACCGGCGGCACAGGCTGGGTAAAATACGGGGTAGGAGAGAACTGCGATGGGCTTATTAGCCAGACCCATGAAGGTGTTGATGAAGTTTAGGATAAGGAAGACGAAAAAGTTGGAGGACACAAAGGCACGACCTTTTCCGGCGAGGGTGGGGTCAAACCAGGGAATGTCCTTGGGTAGGGTGAAGCTTTCTGGGTTGCCATCCTGGGATGGGGCGGAGGTCAGGAGGGCATGGAATATGGTGTTAGACTTGGTTTCTAATTTTTGAGTCATCTCGATTTTTTTGGGACGAGGATAGGATTACTTGCAGGGAGGAGTAATGCGGAGCAAGTTTCATTGCCAAGTAAGTGCATTCAATGAGATTGATAAGAAAAAGTTGGAAAACACTTGACACGTTTAAATTGTCGTGTAGTGATAAGAGTCCATTAATTGCATTTTATTGAGTAATTGATGCATTGTAAGTAAGTGGCAGGTGGAGATAAGGGCTTCAAAGTACAGTTGCATAATTGGATTATTTGACACGTGTTGCTTGAATTTTATGACGAGGTTCCCATTGTGTAATATTTTATCTGAGGTGTGTGATCTTGAAAATCTCCTTTTCAAGCTAACCTACCAATTTTACAATTATTTGAAGATAACTGGCTACTTACAACCGGGCATTATCTAGAAACGGTAGCTGTTTACGATGTTTCGTATTGAAGCATTCTTCACTTCCACTTAGCAATCCTTATAAGAAACAGGATTTACCTACCCAAAAATTCAATTGGTTATGTTGAAATAAAATCCGGTACGAATTACCGTGTGAAAATAAGTTGATGTCATTTGGAACTAAAAAGCAAGATGCAAACACTTAAACATGAGAGGAGTTTGACAAGGAAATTTACAAAAATTAGAAATAATCGGGTATAAATTTGTGACACATAAACTTATGGAGTTTGTAAGTTATAAAAATCTTGTATTTTGGCCTATAATTATTTTGGTTGGATTTTAGACTAACTTAAAAGAATAAATTATAAATGCAAATCAGTTCACTTGAATAATCACTCCCATCTACGAACATTTATCCAACATGTCAATTATTAAAAGTAAGAATTAATATGAATATGAAGTTGAGATCTGTTTCACACTTCCGTAGCAAAACTCCCGTTGTTGTGAGTGGCCATGTGTCTAAGAAACAGTAAGCAATTAGTTTTCAGTACATTAAAAAATAGAATAAATGTCATAAACTTTTTAGCTCACCTCTTCTCCAGAGTCCGATGGGAGGGACCCAACACTTTTTTACAGCCTTTGACCGGACAAGGGACGAGGGTCACGTTGAATTCAGTCTTGAGTCTTTCTAAGCTCCAGCCTCCTACATTACACACGGTCGCCTCATGAATAGCCCAGGATTTTTGGGTGGCCAACTTCTTGTCGCAGAGAGAACAGGAGAAAGTTTCCTTTGTGTGGACCCATTTAACGTGCTTTTCTCTGCTCATGTTTGAGGAATATGTCTTATCACAATAAGGACATTTATATCCTTGGCCGAGGTGCTTGAGGCGAATGTGAACCTGGAGGCTGTATCGGGACACCTTTTTTCTGCAGTGAGGGCAGGAAACTTTCGCAATTTTTTTGGTTTTCGGTAAGCAGTCACTTCCTTCACCCGTTTTAGTCGCTTCCTGGTCCAGGGAATGGGTAATGGCAATGTGCCTGGATAACAATTTTATCATAAAATTTACGATTTTACAAATACATTTATGAATGCAAAAACTTGCTTGAGCTTCAGATTTACCTCTTCAGATCACTTGGTAGAAGGGAACAAAATTGTTTACCACACCCTGCCACCGGGCAGGTGAGGAGGGTCACGTTAAATTCATTTTTTAACTTTTCCTCGCTCCACCCATCTACTTTGCAGATGATTGCTTCATGGTACGCCCACCGTTTCCGATTGCACAGCTTCTTGGAGCAGAGAGAACAAGTGTTTTTGTTTTTCGTGGTTTTTCCTTTTGGGGTGCGAACAAGAACAAGTCCAGAGCAACTCGCGTCAGTATCGCTTTCGCTCAGTTCCGGGCTGTATTCTTCCTCATCATCGTCACTAAAGGCTAGTGGATCTCTGTAATTGATAAGACATTCCAGTAAAAGAATTATTCTTTAAAAACGTCAATTTTAGACACTTTACCTAGTTGGTCTTCTCTTTCGTTTTGTTTGCCTCAAGGAAATACAGGGGCCCTCTGAATCAGGGTTGAGGTTACCTTGGTCCGGAACATTCTCCTCCAAGTCCTCCGGTGCTTGGTCAGCCCTAATTGTCGCCTCGGGTACAACTAAATTCAATTCTGGGACGATGACATTTTCAAGCTCATCTGGAATGTCTTCTTTGACCTCCACAATAAGTGGATCTGCCTCCTCGACAACTTGGGGAGATTCAGGAGGATCCACGATAACCTCGTCGTTATCCGCGACCTGCTCTGATTGTTCTTGACCTTGGTCCTCCTTCAAACTGTGCTCTAAATTTACAATAATTTCAAAATATTTATTATTTTCTTGTTTTTTTGTTCACAACAAAAGTGTCAATCATCACTCTTACCTCCTTTCCTTAAGATAGTGACCCCCTCAACAATTTTGTTGATTTCCCGTTGCAGAGCTTCAACCTGTTTGGCCAGCTCCCAAACTGCGGCAACATTTAGGAGGCAGTTGGCGCAAGTCTCGTCCCCATCCTTGTCGTCAGTCTGAGGGAGATAAGTCTTGAAGAGGTTGATCAGTCTGAGGTAATGGGTCCGTCCGTGGGTCAAAGATGCTGTGGAGTTGACCTTCCCACACAGGAAACAATTCTGCCTCTCTGGGGAGGCGACATTTCCCTTTTTTGGTGATAAGGCAGGTCAACCATTGTCCTGACTCGGTTGGAGTTTAACATTTGTCGCGGCCGGGAGCAAGGCTGGAATGGAGTCCTAGTCAGCTGTGCCCCCATCCTGGAACACCTTTCCATTCGTGGCGTCAAGGATGTGACGTCAGGCCCATGGCGACAATACACGGAGATCATTTTGCCCATCCTTCCTCAGCTGAAGGAATTCAGAATCCTGAGGACGCGGACTTCAGACTGCGTAGAGCTGAAGCTGAGATTTGTGACTGCGACTCCAGAAAGGACTTTGGACTATTCCACCCAGTTTCCGGCCCTGGTCAGACTAGAGTTGGGACTGGAAGAAGACTCCGCGATTTACAACAATCTTTCTAAATCTGCACCAGACGAGGATTGGTTTGAAACTTGGCTTCCTTTCCTGTATGAGACTTTCCTCCCACCCACTCAAGAGACTTGCCGGACCCTTCGTCTCCTGATTATTGCAACTCCGCCAAGATTTAAGACGAGATCCTGCTCGGAATGTGTTGACTCTGAGCCTAGTGAGGAGGAATCCTGGAAAAAGCAAATGTCAGAATTCTGCGAAAGAGTGAAGACAACGTTTCCAAATCTACGGAACAGAGGCAGATATAAACATGTGGACGAGTCCCTGCAGGAGAGAAAGCTGGGAGATGAGTAAATTTCTGGTACGGAAAATTTTTATGTTGAACAAGAGTTTACAGTCGCTACTTTTTCAAGTATTTTGTACAACCTACTAAATTATGTGCCTTAATTAATTCTATATTACTTCTAGTTTGATTGGATAATAATTTGATGAATTGTTGTTGAATGGTGAGGGGAGAATACGTTGTAATTTTTTGAAGCGATTTTAACCAATTCCGTGTAATAATGTGCTAAACTTTAGCTATAAAATATAAAGTTTGGGCATTTAACATTTTCCAATAAGGATTATATTACAGCCAATGTTCATAGTGTAAGCACATAAAATGTCAAAATACATAGTTTAGAAAATTTGATTTCGCTTTTGCAATAAACATATTATTACATTAAAATACAAAAGTATCTCTTGTGTGCCTGTGAGCTGGACTTATTTAAATGTTATTGCACCCTGCGGCTGATCAGGAAATACATAAAACTAAAAGAAATGCTAGTACTTTGTTATTTTTCAAAGTAATCAAGTGTATTACCGAAAACTTTTCCTTGTAAAAATAAACCATCGACATAAAATGCGACACAACGGCAAACATAAGCATTGTCACGTATAAAGCGAACACGGTCCAAATAGTATCCCACAGTCGGACCGGATTAACTTTACCCGGATGACTGAAAGACTTCAGGAAAGTCTCTGTATAACTTCTCAAGTCATTAACGCCTTTGGCGTATTTACTTTTTTCATGGTTAAGGCAACCACTTTCGAAATATCTGGAAAATCTTCGTACCAACGATGACCACCCCGAGTTGAAGATGTAAACGCCACTGAGTGACTGAAACATTGGTCTCTTCCCAGTAAAAAACTTTATCCATGTGTAGTACCTAAAAGTTTAATTATTGTTTTAAAAAATACTGCTTCCAAACTAAACCGATTAAAATATGTTTACGTCTTGAAATGTTTAAGGAGCTGATCAATGTAGACAGCGTCATCCGCCCAGACAATCTTTTGGCATTTGACCAACTCCTGTTCATACAGGAATTTTCCATGAAATGTTGGGCGATACTTGAGGAAGGTGCATGTGACTCGGGTAGTTCAAGCTTAGAACGAGCATGTCTTCAAAAGTGTTTTCCTGCAGGTAGATAAAATTTCATGTTACAATTTTGCATTTACTTCATTACCTTCTCAATAATTACCGGTTCAGGGTAATCCTTACGAAGGGCGTTTAGTTCCTCCATTTTGTTATTTCGAATGAAATCAAACAATGGAAATCTTTCAAGGGAACTATTCAGTTTCCTGGCAAAGGCAGTGACCTCCTTCCAAAATCCAAGTTCCTGAATTCGAGACGCAGTCCAAGGCGTAGAATGTAGAATCTTTATTCTCGACATGATCCTGAAGTCGGACACAGGATCCAAAGTTCTGTTCCCGTATGTCCTGTAGAGACTGTGATTATACATGAATTTGGCCGGACATGAATTAGTTGATGTGTTAGAAGAGCCATAGTCGCAGACTAGTTTCGTCAGCTGATCAAAACCTTGGACACTTGTGTGTGGGAATGGCGAGGAAATGGATGTTATCAGGATACCGATATAACCTTGGACAATGATAACGGAAACCAGCAGCCAAATCCCGAGTGCGAATCGGAACGCTGTTTTTCGTCCCACAGCTATCGAAAAGGGGATGGAATCATCGAATAAGTAAGCGACAAGTAGTAATGTTCCCGAGAATCCGGTGTGGTATATGGCGGTATGCCATTTGCGGACGTAGGCATTCAGAAAGAGTGCCATACCTGCGGTAGAGAGGAGCAGGGCAGCCCACAGTCGTACTTGAAACGGCGTAATGAATATATCGAAGCTGTAATGTTGCTGGGACCAACAAGTAATGAAATTAAATGACTTGGCCTCTGTTACAATTTAAGCGTCCCAATCGCTGGGATTTAGTTCAGCTGAGTTCAACAACCTAAAACAATATTTTCATGGATAAGACAAAATTATAAGGTCATTACTTTTTTAAAGGACAACATTACCCCAGGGATATCTCAAACTCAGATGTCATCCCAGGATAAGTAGATCTTGAGTTGGGACGTCTTATTGAAACTGTGACGTTCGCTCCACACAACATTTTCACGAGAGGATACCATCCATCCATTCCTGAACCTTTGCCAAAGGTTCCACGCTGGCAAATTTTTGTAAATTCTGTCCACCCCCCATACACTGCAACTGGAGAGGCTAAGGTAGCAATGGAGCGATGAAGGTGGGTCAAGAAATTCGAGGCTTTGCTCTGTTTCGATTGTTCTGCAGTTGAAGTCCAGACGACTTCGGGATTTGGCAGGAGTGAAATTTTTGCGATTTTGGCAAAAATCTTGGAATAATCCGGGTTGTAGGTTTTGTCAAACGTGCAATGCAAGCAGACGAACACGAGTTCCAAAGTCTTGGGTTTGAGACTGGAATTGACGCTTTGTACCTGTATCAGGAAGAGGGTTGTGTACATATAAAATGGTTCCTTCTCCGTTATAGGGTACTGAACAAAAAAATCGTTTCTGGGAAACAATTCTGGGCTGCCGATGACCTTTTCCGTGGTAAACCAAAAAATATTCAGGCGTTCCTTAAGCCATGGGACTGGTGAGTGGGGAACATTTTCGATTTTTGTGTAGTTGTAAAGATTAATGAATGTTTTAACGGATTGTGTAGCCATTCCTAGACTGGATTTGAAATCATTTTCGTGATTTGATTCAAATTTGTCACCGGATGCAAAGACTAGGAATGCCAGGAAACACGTGGGTGGCCTAAAGCTTGCTATGTTTAGACGCGGAAACGGCACAAATTTAGGTTTCATTACGTGAAAAGTGGTAGGAACTAGGAGAGGGAAATCGATACCAATGTAATTATCTAGATTAAGTTGATCCGTTGTTATCTGCAAATAACAACTGTGGGAGAACAATTCTCCGGAAGTGAGCAGTTTTAATTCAGCCATTTGAAGTCCTTTAAAATTTGCAGAGAAGAGAAGAAAGAAACTTAAAAAGGCGATTGATGTCTAAAGTAAAAACTTTCGAGGCAGTCCAACCGTCGTGCTTGATGACGAAGTCGATTCATCTAATTGAAACGAAGATTCGGACAGCAATCATTTTCATACTTACGATCGCGTGAAGTCGCGCCTTGTATAAGCTACAAAACCAATCCAACCAGAGAGGGTGAAGGTCTCCCGTCATCCAACCGTTAGCGAATTGAAGTTGCGTTACTCAAATTTCTCTTTATCATGCTAAAGCTTTGTAATGGAACAAGGAAGAGGCAAGGCCATAATTTAAGACATGAAAATTAACTGTTTTCTTTGATGTACATATTCATATGCGTGTGCGGAAAAGCCACACCTAGCCACGGTCGTGTTTGATTTCCAATTTTAGGTATGAATTTAATGTCGTTGTATAACCATACAATACATTATAATATCAAGGGTATAGTATACCGTATACCAAATTCTGAGAAGCTCAATTCTTTTGATGTACGATACATTTCTATTTCTAATGTAGTATTTGTATTTGCACCAAATAAAATGTCAAAGTATCGGGTTTGATTTCTTTAGTGAAACGATGTAACGAATATTAAGATAATTTTTATTCTTGACATTAAAAAACAAAAGTATCAACATGTCCCTGGCTGGACTTTAATTAAAGTTAATGTACCCTCCGTGACATTTTTTGCACGACTTGCATAACGTATAAAGCTTTAAGTACGGCATTAATTTTTCTAATGACAAATGTTATGAAACATTCTCCTGGCTAAAAGTGTGCATGAGTCGAATCATTAGCCAACCCAAGTAGTGGTTCACATTGACACAAAACTGAAGTCTGATTTTTATTTAATTTCAAGTTTCAAGTCCATTCATCGAATTACAAAGCATAACCTCATATTTGGGAAGTTATGTCTCATGCATGGTTGACTAACTATTCATACTTTTATCCTTGATTGAATTTGCTCAACTGACATTCAATATTTGCATGCACTTAAGCTAATGCGCTTTGATATAAAGTTCATAAATCCAGCCAATTCAACGTCAATACAGCGTTGTGTAGTTGAGATAAAGTTAGGTTATGGTTTAAGTTTATGGGTGTTATGAATAATGACTCAGAGAGCATCAATTTCCAGCTGAACCCACGAATGAAATTCCATGAGTGATAAGCGAGACCAAAAAACGTTTCACACTAAATCGTGGTGAATGAAAAAACCATCGCCACCTCCATTTGAAGCCATAAACTGACTTCAACCGCAAAGGAAACAACATTGACATTTGCTGGCCGACGGTAAATTTTCTGACTGCTTGCATTACTTGATACTAATTAATGCTAATTTAGTGATTTTACAGAAATGAGTACCCGAGAAATAACAACTTTGGCAAAAACTCTATATGCGGAAGCTCGTGGCGAGCCTGTAAAAGGACAGGAATGGGTTGCCCATGTCATCAAGAACAGAGCCAAAGCCAATCGCAGTTACTGGGGTGGGAGCAACATAGCCGACGTTTGTCGCCATCCAGGTCAGTTTGAGTGCTGGAATGGAGTATCAGACATTGATGTTAGTGGAGAACCAGACGCTTATAAAACCGCAGAGAAAATTGCCAACGAAGTTCTCGCATCCAGTGAAGATCCCACGGGTGGTTGTGACCATTACAATAATCCCGACAAGGAAGGATATCCTGCATGGACGGAGAATTGTGACCGTATTGCTAAAATTGGGAACCACCAGTTCTACAAACAAAAATAAATAAAATACCGGCCAATTTTGAAAGAAATGTCAAAAATGTCATTGCCAATAAATACCACACGTAAATAAAATTGCAAGTTTTTTTTCAACACATTTTTATTCCAAACAAAATTTACAACTCCGACTTTTTAGATTTTTTCAAACTCCTAAGTTTATCAATTGTTTCACAAAACTCTGACTCTTCATCTCCACCACAATCCCCGACAATTCGCAGCCCTTCCAATAACCTATCCTCCGGGGTCATGCTTCGTTTGTCGCCCTGCACATTGAAAACCTTCATAACTCCGTAGCCCATGTCGGACAAAGAGAGGTCGGAAAGATCGCCAAACATTCCTCCCAAGAAGGTGAGAAAGTCCTTATACTCCGATTTGGCAATCACTCCTCCCACCTCTCGGTGAAGATCTGGGCGACTTAGAAACTCCCAGACTTTTTGGAAACCGGCATTCTCCTGCAGAAGGGACACCATGACCCTGACCAGCTCCGGGGTGTCAATGAATTTGAGCATGTCCTGAAATGGAAGTGATCCCAACTTGTTGCCGAAATCGCCGCTGTTTTCTTCGTTGTCCTCAGAGCTGTCTGCTGTCTCGGTATCTTCCTCCTTTCCTTTAAGTTTGTCCCAGAGGGTGGATGGGACATTGATGGAAAATACTTTCATGATGTCCACCCCGTTTTTTAGGAGGAAGTCGAGGACCTGGTGAAAACAAAATAGGAATTATTGGGAGAGGAGATTCAAGCAAGAGATTCAAGCATGTTTTTTAAATTGTTGCCGAACCTCTTTGACTTGTGGCTCATTCAGGATTTGATGCGACATGAGAAGAGCATGGAGGAAATATTTACGTCCTAGCTCGGAATTCGTGACGTATTTGAAGAGCTTTTGCTTAAAGTCAGAACCATCGCTGGATGTTTTGATTGTGGAACGGAATAGGGTGGCGGCGTCCTCTAAGTCTTGCCGGTAATTTGGGTCTAAAAATCAAGGCCAATTTATAAAATAAGGAGAATGTTTGATTTGCAATGGTTTACCAGAATTTGCAGTGGAAATCACGGTTCCTATGATGAGTAGAATGACAAGTTTTTTGAAATTCATGTTTGAAATTTTTATAAAGAACTTGTAAAACAAATTCATCCAGATGTTGGGAATATTTATAACTTTCAATGCGGAATTAGCACACGTATAAATAATTTGTACACGTATCGATTCTTTTTTGCATTATGCAAAAGAGGGCCAAAGATCCAATCAGCAGTTGCCACAATTGATTGGAAATGGGTTATTTTGGCGTTATCTTGTTTTTATCACACATTATCAGAATAATGATGGAAAGTTTAACTTACTGGACTGGTTGGTTATTTGTACACGTCAGATTATGTGGGCTTCATCATCCAATATGCAATGAACAAACTTATTCATACCAGAGTTGAATTGTTAATTGTAGGCTGAGGATTGTCCTTGACACGTTTTGGTGCAGTATGTCCACTTTGTACCACCATTAAATGAAACAATGTTGCATTGCATCATAAACATTTTTCAATATCTTATTTATTTAAGTTAACGGAATAATAAATGCATCAAAAGTTATTATTTGTATTCATGTAACATCATCATTGAATATTTTTTTAATAGAGTGTCATAACAATGAAGCTAAGTAAAGGACTGGGTCAAATAAAACACTAGTTGCAGCATCCATTCGGCGTCTGCTGTGGACAGCAACCCGCATTCCTTCCGCAACAATACCACCGTCCTGCCCAACTATCCCAGCAACATCTCTCTGGGCAGTAGCCATTCTCCGAGCAGCGATCCAACAAGGTAACATTATGAGCTCCAGAAGGAAGCTGAAAAAATGAAACATTTCAGGATATTTATAGGAAAGTCACGCAATATTTTTTTAGATTAGCAAGTTTCTCACCAAAGTTGGTTCGTAGTCGTCAACTGGTAATGGGGTGACCACGGAAATGGTGACCACCACCAACAAAAGGATGACTGAAAATCGGTTCATGGTTTTGTGAAAACTGTTTTGGAAAGTGTCGACAACTTTTGGCATTTGATTGGGTTTCCAACCGAAATTTGATACATTTTCAGAGGTGGACAAACCTTTTTATACCCGATCTAAGGGATGAAGCCATCTGATTAAAAATCAGGTTAGTAGGTTGACATGCAACTTCAAAATAGAAATCAGGGTTTTCACCATAATTGTGTTTTTAGGTTATCGATGTTGCACAAATGTTTTCGATTTTTTGCTATCTGTATTTTTACTGGGGAAATTCTTGGAAAAGTCATTCAATCAGTAAATATTGGTACACGACCGGAATTAGCAAAAGTATAATTTTTTGATTTATTGCATCGGCCTACATGGATTAGCCGGCAGCGATAACAAAGTCTTATCAAGTTTTAATGTAGATAAATTATTTTTTCGGCCAAACTAATTAACAGATTTTGAAATTTTATTTCATCTTGCTTCCCACAGTATTCATTTATCTGTATCCGTATACTTAGCTGAATAGAAATTGTAATGGAACTTTGATTAGCATTCACCGAAATTTGACATTTATTAAGCTTTGTTCTTGATAAGATTCTAAAACTACATGTTTATGACGAGCATTACATACTTTCAGATTGGTAAAATTAGTAACAAAATACTTGAGATCAAATACTTCAAACTCCTTAAACTGGTCGTACATAGCACATGACGTAAATACACATACTAAGTCAATCATAAATCATTGTGATCAATCCGTGCGTCATAAAACGTAAACCAAACTGACTAGCCATTAACTGTCCTCCGATAATACAGATATGTGCATAATTTAATGCGGCCATGCTAACCGTGATCTGAATATTTAATGACCATACTCATTCACACAATCTCTGATCTACACGGATTACCATTCATTGCATATTTGTGATTCCGAATAATTTGATTTATCAAACTCTCACACTGTCCCAGCGTGAGATTTGGAATTACATTGTTTAAAATTAAAACAAAATTATCGACTGGATTAAGTCTTAAACTCTCCAGTTTTTGGCAACAACCTTGTGATACAATTGTCGAAAATTTTAAATTCTTTGGCTTAAATCCGAATTTGATGGACAACATAATCCTCCTCCCATTCTGAGGGTCAACCTATAAAAACATGGCTCATCCCTAGTACTTGGGTCAGTTCTGTTCCATCTGTGGCATTCAGGTGGTTATCCAAAGTTAAAAAATGTTCAAATTACTTTTATGCGTGGCGTTGGTAGGTCTTTCCTTTGGAGGCCGAATTCCGGAGTCAGATGTGCGTTGTAATCTTTACAAACCACCATTTTGTACCCGAGCACCAGCCGCTGGCCGAGTTGGTAAGTTTCTGTAATTCATGTAGTTTTTTAAAAACTGAAAGATTTTTTAATTTTTTTGCAGTATTCTTCGGAGACTCCATCACAGACTGGTTTGATCGTGATGGAACCGCCACCTGGAACAATTATTATGGTTCGCTACTCGCCGCAAATGTCGCCGTAGCTGGAGACCGGACACAAACGACCATCGACCGAATTAACGGAGGTAACATTGACAACTACAACATCGAAACGGCCGTCCTCATGATTGGCACGAATGACCTCAGCGGTGGTCTTGAAGTCCAGTATGTCGCGGATAAGACTCTCGAAATCATAAACCTCATCAAGGAACACAATCCCGAGGTCAAGGTCCTCCTTCTCGGAATATTCCCACGAAATGGGGAAGCAATTCACACCAATATCCGTGCCGTGAATGCGCTCACCTCCCAATACGCCAATGGGGAAGATATCTTTTATTTGGATATGTCCTCCAAATTCGAGAATGGTTTGGGCGTCGTGAAACCAGAGCTTTACACGGATGGACTTCATCTCTCCGCGGCAGGGTATGTCGAATGGGCGAGAACCATGGCACCACAGTTTAATCAAATTTATGCTCCGAGCTACAGAGGAAAAGTTGGTAAGTTGTAAGAAATTTGAAAAACTTTGAGCATTTTTGAAATTATACAACTTTTTGTTTTGAAATTTTGTCCAGTTTTTCTCGGAGACTCAATCACCCAAGGATGGAATGGTCAGCCACAATTCGCCGAGAAGTATGTGCCCCTTGGCGTTGTGAATAATGGGGTTAGCGGCGATGTTACTCAGCAAACGATTGATCGAATTAACCAAGGAAATCTTGACGGACTTGATGCAAGGCTGGTTGTTATCAAGATTGGAACAAATGACTTGAGTCGAAATACTCCAGAAGCCATAATTGTCAATAATATTGGCACAATTATTACGCTGGTTCTTGAGAAGTGTCCGAATGCCAATATCCTGTTGTTGGGTATCCTCCCAAGAACTGGGGTTGATATTGCGACCCGTGCTGAGAATGTTAATAGCAACATTGCCAATTTTGAGAATGTTTGGGCACAAGTTTCCTACTTGAATATGAGAGATCAATTCCAGATTGATGTTGGTGTCGTGGATCCTGATATTATGCCGGATGGTCTTCACTTATCCACGGCTGGTTATCAGATCTGGGCTGATACTATGGATCCATTGTTTAATCTTTTATTGAATAAGGATTTGTAATTTAAACACACTGAATTGTAATTAATGTTGAGTATTGGATGAAATTACAAATGATTAAATCTTGTACAAAAGTAATGATTACAATATTGTTCTTAATCTCGTCAATCATTTTAGCCAAATATTTATTGAGATGCGTAATTAAAACTTTTCATAAAATCCACAAAATAGTTAAAAATTGCAAGCACAATTTTAAACCTCTGCTGCGAAATCAGTTAAAAATATAGGCTGAGAGTTTATTTCTTTTTCTTACTATACGTCACATTTCTACGGTTCCTGCGCTTCCCCCAACACATTAATAACAAAATGCAGACACTGCAAATAACAAATAGTTCCAGAAGAATAACATGCCAATGCTGAGAAGCTCCTAGCAAAAGAACATCAACCATCCAACTAAACGAGTAACTTATTATAGAACCAATGCTATTGAAAATATAAATAATTCCGTAATAAATTCCTATGAAGATTTGAGTAACTCCGTACAAACCAAGTCCAAGAACATTAACTGTGCCATCCCACATATAACTTAACATGGAACGAAGTCCTTGTAAAACAAAAATAATCCCGGAATAAATTGCCAGCAAAATTTGAGAAGCTCCATACCATCCTAGCGAAAGAATATTAACTGTACCAGCCCACAAATAACTTAGTATGTAACCAATTCCTTGCAAAAGATACACAATCCCAGAATAAATGCCGTAAATAATCCACCCAACAATGTCCTTGATTCCCAATACTATGAATGTTACTCCACTCGAGAAAACAGTTCCAGTTGCCACATCCGCCTTCGTTAAACTATCAATCATTAGACCAAGTCCGTAGGAAAAAAGACAGAAAGTAATCGCTATCAAAAGGTATTTAACGACGGTGAGGATTGGTTCTGAAATTGAAAATAGGCACCATTTCATTCATTCATGTCTTTAAAATAAAACTTTTAATTTGATCAGTGATCACTCACCTGGAATATCAAACCGATGTGAAGTATTGACATTTACTTGGTGGGTCGTGTCGGCTCGTGCTTGATGGGATGTTGTTATGTCAGCATCACCTTCCAAAATAATTTACATTTTATAGCATATCGTAATAATTGCACTAAATCCATGAGAGATTTAACGAACCCCGAAATGTCGCATTCCATGGGAGAACATTGTAGCCGCTGTAATATTCTTGGGCGTCTTGGCGAAGCTTTAGGGACATTTTTGAGGAATCTGGCTTCGATTAAGTTAATTAAAAAAGACCAATATCACAGCCTGGATTTCAAAATTCTAAATATTTCTGTCAAGTACAACACGGTGGACAAGTGTATAAAATCACATTGAAAACAGGAGAATCTCGTTAGTTCATTTACTATCTGATATTAGTTGTGGTATTTTATTTTTAGAACTTAGTTAAACACTGGGATTTTCATTCACTCAAGAAATCCGGAGTGCAAATAAGCACACCCTATTGATTTGAGGTGGGTGTTGGGAAATGAGAATGAGATAAAAGCACCGACAAAGTCTTTAAACATATCAATGTAAGGATATGCTGAGTATTTGCACTCGTATGATATCAATAGTCGTTTATGCTTGACTGCCGGTACTTGAGATAATGGGTATTAAAACAATTAAAATGTTAAATACAAAATTTATATGTTATCTCTGGGCGTAAAAATTCTTAGCATCACCCGTAGTGGGTTAGAAGTTTTAGTGCAAAACGGGTTTTAGATAAACTGGGTATTGAATTTCTAAGAGTTGACTACTGAGACATATTAGAGCTACTATTTATCTCACTTCATCCATTGCGTAACTTTTTTAACTTAATTTAGAATGTCAATAAAAGACACATCAAGTGAGATTGACAAATGCCAGAGTGTACAATCCAACTGCAAAGTACATTTTACCTCAATCAGTTAAGTCAAGAAGGAATCTTGAATAAAGTGACCTTGTCATTTTACTGATAATAAATCAGTGCATATGTTTGATGTTGAGTGTGGCTCAAGCCATCCTCATGGCATTCGATTTATGCGTAACGTGGTCCAGTATATTCATCCCTGATTCTGCTTTAGGAGAGTTTGTTACTGGTTCAGCCACTTAGCTAAATTCTCATAAGATCCATGTTTTGATAGTAGACTGATTTGTGATCGTTGACAAAACCATTATGCAAATGCTTTTACAAAAAGCAGTAAATTAAGTCGTTCCTTTGCACTCGAGTTAATGAGCATGGTTGGAAATCTAGGACAGTTGCATAAGGTGAATCATGTTTCAAATAATGCCATCGAAAGTATGGCTGGTGCTTTGCAGAATAATTTTCCATTCTTTTGTATGAGTTTGTCTCAAAATGATATTATTTGTATTTTATTGTCGACAATACCCTTGGTTGCGTCATATTATTGGAAGTTTCCCAGAATCAGCTACTGACTTTGCTTAATTTATTTGCATTTTACGCTGCTGTTAACTAATATGCTTTCCAAATCATGTACCGTGTTTCGCAACAGGAAGTGATTTTGGTTTGCAAAACCTTCACAGCAGAATTTTAACTAAGTAATGTGGAAATAAGTATTAATACATTAAAGACGGTCACTGAGGATTGCTATTGCTAACGAAGCCCGACCTCCAATATGTATATTATTTCATTGGCAATAGTCTGTCTTATAATTGGAACTATTTTTACATATATCTTATACAAATGGTGGAACTTTACAACAATTTCAAATGGTAGTGCAGAATTTTGCAATAGATCAGAGAATACCAGTCCCCTTAAAGAAGTTATCACTCAAGCCTTAAATGAGTCCCATACTGGTGGGCGTGTTGGAGAAAATTACTTTGCATGATACGACAATCTGCTAAGATAAAATGTTTCCCAACTTTCCCAGTATTCTTTGGAAACTCAATCACAGCCTGGTTTACTAGCTTTGGCGACGCCACATGGGACAAGTATTATGGGAGTTTGCAAGTAGTTAATGTCGCCGTTCCTGGAGACCGGACTTGAATCACTATCGACCGAATTAATGGAATGATTGACAATTGCAATATTCAAATTGCCGTCCTCCTGACGGAACTAATGACCTCGCCTTAAAGTATGAAGTGCAATATGTCGCAGATAAAACTTTGGAAATCATTAATCTAATCAAGGAACGCAGCCCAGGTGTAAAAATAATTTTTTTGGGTATTCTACCAAGAAATGGGGAATCAATTCATGGTTCAATCCGAGCCGCAAATGCTCTCACATCTCAATATGCTAATGGGGAAGATATATTTGATTTGGATACGTCCCATCAATTTGAAAATGGTCTTGGTGTAGTTAAACCAGAGTTGTATACGGATGGACTTCACTTGCCTGCGAAGGGTTATCAGGTCTGGGCGGAGACAATGGGGCCATTATTCAATTTACTTGTGAACAAAGAGTTATAAAATTATTGACAATGAATATTAATTGATGGTTATTCAATTGTTTGATGTAATACGCAAACTAATAAAAATGATTGCGAAATATCTACCTTTTGCATTAGTCGCCCACGAATTGGAAAACAACTAATTGTGGATAATGTATTTCGATAGATTGTTTCATGAACATGCAGGATGAAAATAATTACAACTCGTCAGACAATTCAACCTGATTTAACGCATTACAAATCAATTTTTAAAGTAAAGAAGTGTTAGTCATCTGTATATTTACGTCACTTCTAAAATGCGTCACGTCTGCCTGTTATTCCTAGGAATTAGGACTCCCCGACCACTTTCTTCCTATTTGTTTATTTTTAAAAAATACATATTTCTAGACTGAAGTGTACATACGTCACTGGACAGACTTGTTTTCGTTGTCAAGGTCTATTAAAACAAGTTTTCCAGGAATGGAGAGCAAGAGTTAGAAGGGAGTGAAGGGTCTTATCGTTTCATCTCGGAAGTTAAAGACGCATTGATTTAGGATTTTCATAAAGTAACTCCGCCAATAAATTCCTGTGGAATAGTATTTGAGAAATGCTATTCCAATTATGAGGATGTTCGTAATTTCAGTGATATTAGTTTGTCTCGCTATTTTTTGTTCTATCATATTTTTCCTTTACCAACGATGGAAAGTTAAAAGTGAACCTAATTTGTGCAAAGGTGACGAAATAAGCAAAGTTTACAAATTCCAGTTGACCAGACATCTCGATAAACGGCACTCTGAGGAATAAACTATTCATGAAACAACTGAACAGGTTTTTCTTTGCATGGAATGCAGTGAGAGGATGAAACACACGAAATGTATTTTAAGTAATTTAATGCGATAAATAAAGGGCACGAAATCAAATATTTCTGTGTTGTATTTGGCACTGGTGGGTATTTGTAACTCAGCTTGAAAAACTTTGCAATCCTGCCGATTTACTGTATTCTGATCAAAAGTTCATTTCTTAATTGATGTGGCAACATTCAGATCCATTCTTTTGTAACTGACTGCTCGTGTCGTGGCTGGATAGTTATTTCTTTAAGGTGCACTTGCCGTTTTTCAAAATGTATGAAGAATAAGTTCGTTTAATTGTTATGCGTTAACTTGGTAAGTTTGTTTAGTTTTCTTGTGTCATTGTCATGAGAATTTCTTAATTCAACCAGTTGGAATTAATTTTGCAGGAACTCCGCTTCTGAGGACGAAAGTTTAAAATACAAACTTCAAACATGACATTTTTTTTATCTCAACATGCTTATTATCATTTATTGCAATAAAATGGCACACTGAAGTAATCGAAATAAATATAATTATCATGATAAATAAAACTTTAACAAAACTCTAGAATAAATGAATGCAAATATTTGAAAAGTTTTTATAAAACACTTTACACAGTATTTACAGAAGGAACCCTCTGAAATCCGACATCCCCATCCAACACTGCCCCCCTCTTCAACTCTCTCGCATAGCTATAAACGACCCAGTAAGAGTACAGGAAGAAGAGAGCATTTACTCCTCCTCCAATCTTGACGACGTCTTCGTCCTCTCGAAAAACTAGCCAGAAATACCCAAATATCGGCATTTCTAGGAGGAACATGAATTTGTTTGTCCACGACACAATTTTGGGGTTTCGCTGCACGGAATTAAGCATAAAAAACATTAACTTTGATTTTAATTCGCTAGAATTTTTGTATTTCTCACCTGTTGCACCCCTTTCCAGAGAAAAACGTAATTCACCAACCGGAGAATAGTCAGGGTTATAATAGACAACGCAAATATGGCAGGCTGCACCTCTGTGTCAAAATAAAGTTGAGTTTTTGAAACATTTAGGAACTGTTAGTTGAATAAATACTTAATTTCCACTAGTTTGAATGCACTTACGACTCCAGGGGTTTCCGACTTGGCTACCTTCCATCTGGAACATCCATTTTCCATTGCGGTCTCGGCCGACGTGGAGCATAAATTTGTGGAACAAAACTAAGAGAATGATGAGAGAGCTCAATATCTGGAAATAAAATAAGAGAATATTTCAATAAAATCATTGACCAAATCTGTGGCAAATAGTGAAACTGTGGAACCCACCATTTGGCCAATTGCGACACATTTCACTCCAATGGAGAGGGGGCCTTTGCAACAAGGATTTTCCCAGATTGAGGATCCCACCCGGAGACAGGTCAATTTGACGTTTTGGATTTCCAGTGGCATTTTGATAAAGAATAAGATGCAAGTTTTAAGATTTGTGGAACTGTCAAGGTTTGGGAATGAAGTGAGAGGCAAAAGTTGGAAAGTTCATGAGTGAGGGTAGCCAACAAGAAGAGAGCCATAAAGAAAGGAGATTATCCATTGGAGAGACTTGAACTATAACCAACACAGATACAGTATTCTTGTGCTTACTAGATTACCCAGTCTCCGGATATACGGACCATAGTTGAAGACACATGGACTTTATCCTATCATTCACTTCCTTATAAAATCAAAGGGAAGACACAATTTGTGTACCACAGAAATCCAGCTAGAATTAAAGCTGTTAATCCGGGCTAAGATTACCATTCTTGGACACTAGATATTAACAAAAAACTGAGTGCCTGGAATTCTCTGATTACATGCCATTAACCTCCTCTGCTAAATACGCATATACCTAAGTATACTGTACATACTTCGCAATGTAACCACTACCATTCATTTCTAATGAGGCAGACTACTTATAAATGTAATAAGTCTTACTTCAGCAAATAGAAATTTAAACATGTAAACATTTTTTATGCATATTAATAATACTGAAGAAAACATAACTATTTCACTTATTAACAAGAATGATAAATGCGTTTATTCTCGTTGTCAACTATCATACACGTCAAACTCATCACATTGAACAATTACGTAATTGTTATTATTTTATTTGCAAATCTCCAACTATGCAAGCACACAACATTAAACTTTGCATTTCGTGTTTCACGTCTTTAACCATAAATTACCCATATTTTCTGCTCCATTACGGACACGATTCAACAATTCTTTTGAGCAATGTTTCAACAAGTTCAATTTATCAACAAGAACCGCCTTTGCACCCCACCGCGCCCCACCTATCGATCCAACCAGGACGGGACAGAAATTGGCTGCCCCGGCGAATCTAAGAGATGCATTCAATGCATCCTGGAAGGAATTGTGACCATGAAGAAAGAATAGCGCAGCCTGGAGAACTTTTGGAGCGTAGCCATCCTTACTCAAACTGATTTCTTGGCAACTGGAAGCAGATTCAATGGCCTCCATTACTCCTGGGGAAGTCATCAAATTTAGACCGTGTTTGACTGAGTCATTCCAAGCGACTCCAGTGATTAATTGGCGACAAACCACGGCTACAAAGAGACTAACTTCGTAAGAGATTTGATTGGCATGAGTAATGTACGTCTCAGACAGTGCAGCGGATTGTAAATCACTAAAGTTTGAAATTATGTGATTAATATTTTAATGTGATTGGAATCTTTGCTAACTTTGTACCTGTCATTTAAAAATGGGGCCATAGAAATTACTGCGTTTCGATGAGCCGCACCCACGCCAATGCTTCCGAACTTGGTTTGAACAGATTTAGAAGCCTCGTGGATGGAGGTTCCTCCCGAGTATAATTTGAAGACTTGATAAAATGTATTGCCCGTGTCGAATGCTTTCTCGGAATCGTGGGGTGGTCCTAGAAACAGGTTAAAATTATGGAGTGATATTTGCAGTACTGTAATAGCTGGGAAGTTCAGAAAATCAACGGGTATTTACCTCGATAATAGTTCAAATATGTTTGTGCTACAAGACCCTCGTCAAAGGTCCCCTTCTCTAATAAACTCTCCAGTAGC
Organism: Folsomia manolachei; assembly: GCA_036491905.1. Taxonomy (NCBI): domain Eukaryota; kingdom Metazoa; phylum Arthropoda; class Collembola; order Entomobryomorpha; family Isotomidae; genus Folsomia; species Folsomia manolachei. Next base: position 25,512 of record JAAXNX010000419.1, read on the forward strand.
CGAACGGCTAGTCTTATCGGTCCACCGTTTCTATCCCCTGCTGCCAGTCCCAGTAATACTCCTTCACAACGGTCTTTCACTCCAGTTTTATTTGTCATTATTATTTCCAAATTATTGGACAGAATAGGACAAATTTCTGCAATGTTGAAATTCCTGACTCAATCCTCAAAAGTAAAGTAGCATGCTTACATTCAACACCTGATTCACTATGAGTAAAGGTGAGTCATTGAATCCCGGAGAAATTGTAGCCAATCTATATAACTTGCAAGTTGTAACACACATAAGCCATGAATGAATGATTCCATCAACGAGAGTGAGATTTCGAGATAGTGAATCACTGTACTGGGAAGCAAATGCGGAAATGGTAGAATAAAATTCAAGTTTCTTAATATTCATCAAATCCTAGATGTTTTTATTTCTAAAAATAACTTAATGTTCGGAGACGATATTTGTTACAATAAAATATTGCATGTTACAAAACATTGATTGTAATCATTTCCAGAATAGTGTTATATTTTAGTTGGCATCTCTTTACTTTGTGACGCAATTTCTGTCCAGCATTAATGATGTTCCTTGACATTTACAACATATTCACTTAATCTCAGTTGGTGCCAAGTCAAGATCAGAGGTCAATGCAATACGAGTATATCAGTTCTATGAAATACATACACTGTTGTCCAACTGTGCATATTCTGTTCTTCAAATCGAATAAATCGCAAATTACTTATATCTATATTTCACACCAGCACGATGTGAATTCAGCTGGAGAACACATCAAGTTCATTTTCATCTCTGCGTAGTTCTCGAAATTATTGGCGAATAGAAATTGTGTAGACTATAATTTTGTGCAATGAAAACAATCAATTGTTACTCAACTGTGAATAATTTGTGGATAGTTTCCATCCTTCAATTTGTTTTTACTTCCACACACGCCCAATTAGTGGCCACTCCTCACCACACCAAACATCCCATACCCGGGGAATTCAGCCGGATTTCTTATGACGGAAGAGATTCCGTCTACTTCTTTGGAGGATTCTTTAACGACTCGAAAACCCTTTTGAAGTATTCTCTCTCCAGTGGGGACATTGAATCCTGGGGATCTCTCCCAGTTCCCACAAAATACGGATCCATCCAATCGGATTGGGACGGAAATGTGTTCTACTTCGGAGCGGATAATGACCACGACAAAGTTCTAAGATACTCACCCTCCACAAATTCAAGCTCAATTGTGGCTCACCTTCCCTACGACATTTATGGCAATCCAACAATAAAGTTGGACAATGACACCGTTCTCATTCTTGGAAAGGGAGAGGAAGGTCTGCAAATATTATCCTTTGATTTAGAGAACGCCAAAATGACAACTCTGGGAGCTAAACTACCCGTCAGTGTCTGTTACGGGGGTGCAATTAAGTTTGGCAAGGATAAAGCTTATTTGTTCCCGTATGCAAATGGATCCATGTGGGAAATGGATTTGGTCACGATGACAACTACCCGGGTTCCTGTATCCCTTCCGGATTTTGGCACGTTTCCTTCAGTCATGACTGATGACACTTTTATCTTCATATCGGTCATGTTTGCGGTTGACTCCAATTTTTCGGATCATGCCGGAATATTTCAGATCGATCCAGTAGAAAGGACGGCGGAATTTAGGCATGTATCAAATTGGCCAACTAATTTTGCCACGAATGCGGTGTACGTTCCGAAATTGAAGAGCATTTACGGATTTGGAGGACGTTCTGAGAATTTGAAAAATAAAACACATAACGAAGAGGATGCTGAAATTGTGATGCATGATGATATTTTAATTCTCGATGTTAGCTCGTTGTCCACGAATCAATCAATTGAGAGGGAAATATTGAACTCAATCAGGAACGAATTGACACTCGACAAGGCCCCACCCATTTTGGGGACAAACCACAAATTTGCTTGTTCAACCTTAGTCAAGAGTATGAACTGTATTTTAATTAGTACAACATTTTAGTTGGAAGCTCCAGTTGTAAAAAGATTTGCATTTTGTTTACAGATGAAAATTCAAAGTGCACTCTTGTAGGAAACCGAACTAAAGAGTTGGATGCATTCTGTGGATCAAGTTCTTCTGAGAATGCCACGTGTTTTAGATCTACACCTTCTGATGTTACTCATTATTATGAGGGTCAAGGCCATGTCAACTTAATTATAACGCGGCCACTTTTGGGAGATGAGTGTGGTTTTATTATAAATGCGGTGGTGGATAGTGAGTTAAATTGCTATCTGAAAGGGATAAGGCTTAACCTCACCTTCGTCATAGGTGCGTAATCTTCAATAGAGAACTTAAAATGATTATTTATAATTTTGCTATGCCTTAATTTGAAGGTGAAGAGGAAAGTCAAAACTCTCACTACTGGGTAATCGTATTGCTTGTAATTTTGGGGATTGGGATCCTCATTGCCATCGGATGGTGGATAAGAAACAATGATAAAAAGAGGAAAGAACGGATAAACCGCGCTGTACTTTGGGATAAGGATAAGGATTGTGAAATGATATAGTGAAGAAAACTGCTACATAATAGTGTAAAAGCATCAGTCATCTCTCAGAAAATGTCGCTTCGAATATAGATATTGAATATGAATGCGACAAATAAGATTTGTTTTAATACTGATGTCGTAACAGTCTGTTTGGTTTCCGGCTTAATGTTTTATCTACAATTAACAATACTGAGGTTTTAATATGCTGCATTTCCAAGGAATAATATTTGTCTTTACTTTGTATTTCATTTGCCTTCACATCTGTATTTGAAAACCTTAATTAAAAATAAATCAATGCAAGAATTGAATCAATAGGATTCAAAATAACAGCTTCACATCGGTATACTCAATTCCTTGTTTTTCTCTACAAACCCAAGTCCTTACAAAATTGGGCTGAATTTCGTATAAATTGTAGGACAATAAAATAGGCTCTTATCAAACCATGATGGCATAGTGCATAAAACGTTTGGCACAAATCCTTATTTCATAGAAATTACAAGCAACACTAATACTTTGAACGCAATATTTTGTGGAAATACCACTTACTTGCCCAATCTGATTTATGGGTGTCATTCAAGATCAGAGGTGAATCCAGTGATGTCAACTGCGGAATATATTCACACTTGTTCAACTGCAGATAATCTATTTTCCTTTAATGCAATAAATCACAAATTATATCCAAGTTAAAGTTCCATCACATCACGAAGTTGGTAAAATCATCTGGAGAGTGAATCAAGTTAATACTCCTCCGTGAGATGTGCTAGCAAATAGTTCGTCAAACGATAAATATTTTCCAGGATTAAGAATGAAGACAATTAGCGATTACCCAAGTGTGAATAATTTGCATATAATTGTCATCCTAGGATTTGTTATCACTTCCACCCACGCCAATTTAGTGGCCACCTATGCCACTACCAAACTTCCAACCACGGATTACTCCCACCGTGTCGGATACGATGGAGAGGATGGCGTCTACCTCTTTGGAAGAGGCATTTCCAAATATTCACTCTCCACCGACACAATCCATTTCTTGACAAATTCCCGAATTTCATCAAGACATGGATCAATTCATTTTGATTCGGATGGAAATATTTTTTACTTTGGAGCCGACTCAATGAATGACGACAAGGTCTTGAAATATTCGCAGTCCACCGATTCCACTCACGTGGTTGCCACTCTGCCCTACGATATTTTTGGCATACCCACCATCAAGCTGGATAATAACACTGTTCTCATTTTTGGACGATGGGAGAAAGGTCTGGATATAGTAAGCTTTGATTTGGGAGAAAGTAAGGCCACAACCCTTCGCACAAGATTACCCACCAGTTTCTGTTATGGTGCGGCAGTCCGGTTTGGGACGGATAAAGCATATTTGTTCACCTTGGAAGGATTCATGTATGAAATGGATTTACAGGGAATGACATTCAAAAGAAATTATAACTTTGTTCTCCCCACGTTTGAACGATACCCGGCCGCAGTGACGGATGGGAGGTTTATCTATGTCGTGGGCAAGTTTAAAATCAGTTCGCAGTATACAGATCATGAAGGAATCTTCCAAATTGACCCGGTATCAATGACCAAGACATTTATTCACGTGGACAATTGGCCAGTCAACTATGACTTTGTTCCTCCGGCCCTCTATATTCCGAGGATGAATAGAATCTACTGCTTTGTTGGCCAAGGTGCGACGCGTGAGGCGGATTCAGCCCATCAGAGAGATGCGTCTGACATATTTTTTATTGATCTTAGCCCATTGGCTAATCAAGCTGGACCTTTTACCACGGAAGCATCCACTACGCAGAGTACCAGAACTATGGAAAAATTCACGGAAACCACGACCAGAGCCATGCAACAGCCAACAACCAAAACAACAACCAAAACTACAGTAAGCATTGTTCCGCCAGTAAAGGCAGGATATACATTTGTATGCTCCAGCTCACCGGAAGGTATAAAAAGTATTCAGAGCTTAAACCAAAGCATTGTTGGAACTTTTTTAATTATTTTTCGATAAATTTCTGCAGGTGAGGAAAGCTCAAAATGCAGTCTAATTGATAACCCAATTCATGCTCAACTTCCAGTCTGCCCATTGTTTAAATCATCTGAGAATGCCAGTTGCCACCGAGTCTTACTTTCCGACGAACTTCACAATTATGTGGGTGAAGATGTCAATTTACTTGTGACTTCCCTTTTCGGGGTGGAATGCAGTTTCCTTATTAATCTGATTTTGGATGATATGGAAAGTGTTTTACATTGTCGTCTGCAGAATGGGGATACACTTGGTCTTTCTTTTGTGCCAGGTATTGAGGAAATAATTTGAGTTAATTGGTCACAATAAGTTGCATCTTGAATTTAGGAGAAGAAGAGACACAGATCTTGCACTACGTGGTAATCGTCGTCCTCTTAATTTTTGGAATGGGAGTCACCGGATGGGGATTATGGTACTATGCCAAAAAGAATAAGACCCGAATAAATCATTCCGTCCTTTGGGAAGCGGATAAAGACGTTGAAATGGAATGAATCAGTTTTCAAGCTTTATACGATTCTGTA
>JAAXNX010000420.1:0-30551 GCA_036491905.1 Folsomia manolachei
ACATCCATATAAAAGCTTTTAATCACCTACTGCACCCTCATTGACTCTCAGGAAGACAAGCCGATCACCTAACCGACCCCACCAAATAAAGCATGAACTCAAAAACCGTTATCATCCTGGCCTTGGCCATTGGATGTGTGGCAATTGTAAGTGGGGTGTTAACTGGTTTTTAAATTTTGGACAATTTAAGTTTTGCCCAGATTGACAATTGATCTTTTTTTGCACACCTTTCCATCCAGAGCCAAGCCGCCATCCACCGATCTTTTGATCGAGAGGGTCGCCAAATAAATCCAGAAGCACCCGTGACCGAAGGAGTTAGAAACAACTTCATCAACATCCTGACCCGGGTAGCTAATGCATCCGAAATTGCTGGAAGCAATGTGAGCCGTGCCGCTGCCCTCCTGATCCGCGGCGTTGTCCGGGAAGGGTTCAATCTTGGCTCGGTTGCCACCTACTTGCCACGTCTGATCTTTTTGGATGGACCTAATCAATTCATTGAGACCCTTCGTCTTATTCGAAGCAACCAACTTCGTCTTCCAAACGACATGGATTCTGCCATCGACACACTCATCACCTTCACAGGATCCATTCGAGATTCTGGAATCAATAATAACTTTGCTCCAGTTGTGGAATTCTTCCCCAACATTTTTACCGGAGTTGAAAAGTAAGTCATGACAGATAAGGTCTAATCAAGCATGATTTTATTACATGATTTTCATTTTTCCAGGTTTGTCCAGGAACTGCTGTACAACGTTTTCCAATGGATTGCCCCAATTCCACCACAACAAACTTTGGATAATGCAATTAATAAGCAGAACGTGCGCGTGGTCCCAACGACCCCAGCCGCAGTTTAAATTAGGCGAAGAAAAATGTCAGTCTGTTTTAAATTATTTTGATTAAATTATTTTTATTTCATTTGAATGATGACATGATTATGAGTTACGTATAAATTAGTGAATAAATTCAAAATTTCAAATCTAAAATTGTGTTCCATCTCTTACATTATTTGGCAACTCCCGAAACTTGACTCGTCTTGTATTTCGGGAATCTTTTTGCTGTCAAATTTTACGTCTTCAGCCAAATCCGATGGGAATTTGTCACATAGTTGATAAAAGCAGTTTTGTCTCATCTAAATTATATTTGAGAGGAATTGAGTTAACTTGTTAAACATTGAATTGAATTCGTATATACCTTGGATTGTGAGATTTTTAAACGCTTCAGACTCTTGATACTTAGGAGCATGTATCCTGTAACGTCCGTAATGACTGCTTGTCGTTTAAGAACGTCAGACAAATCCAGGAATTTTAGACCTGGAGAAAGTTTCAAAAAAGTAAAAAAAATTATTTCCGTTTCCTAATTCGCCATTAAAGTAAATGTGACAATACTTTTCAGACAGGCTAAGGACGGGCGTCGGTCCAGGTTATCATTTGACTCGTCGGATATCACATTAAAAAAGTTATTGACTCTTATCATCCTCTGACATTCTTTCGCATCTAACCCGGTCAGTAGGGGGTCGAGACATTTGGGGGAATCAAATTCACAAAAACTTCCCAAAATTCTGAGTTCCTCCAAAGTCTCCAAATTTTCAAACACGGTCTCCAACAAGAGTGAACTGTGAAGCAAGAGAGCCGGTTGGAAGTGAAGAGTCAGTGACTTAAGGTTTGAAAATGTCATGGGCATATCATTGGATATCAATTCCAGTTCCAGCATTTCTTGCGGTAACTTTATCCTGGATAAGGAACCGCCTCCATTAAATTGATCACTGTTCCAAGCCAGGAACTGACGCCAACTAGGTTGGAATGACCAGGTGTCCAGGATCAGCTCTTTTAGAACTGGGAAATTCTGGGCGTAAGAAAAAGCAGAGTACTCCACGCCAGGAAGGTTGTGACACCACCCTTGAATTTGGAGGAGTTGAAGTCGTCCAAATATTGGGAAGTCAATCCGGAGCTGGGATTTTTTGCAGAATCCATCCAGTCTAAGGTTTATTAAAGTTTGGGACTGACTTTGGAGTAGGGCGTGTAATGAGCCGGATTTGACTTCAAAATTTGACGTCTTCAGACACAAAGATAAGCTGAAGAGAGGAGCAAGCCGATTCGAAAGACAAATTAGGAGCTCATCCCACATCACTAGGTCCATCTGTAAATTCTTGAGGTTCCTAAGAACAATGGTGTCAAAAGTATCACAGATTCTGGCCATCATAGTGACTTCATGATGGTTATCTTGCAGTTCCTGTCCATAAGCTTGTGCTCCATGACTTGGTTTCCGTCGGATTGTGAGAGATTCCAAATTCTGGGCGGAGGCTTGCACCAAAATTCTGAAGATCTCGTCAAACGCCACGGTATTACTTCGACGGTCTTCAAAAGACAAGTTCTTCAATCTAGGAAGTTGCGGAAGTGAATCCAATGTGCGGGCAAAGTTTAATGTGCTTTGAACGTCTAGTCGGATGGATAAAGAAGTCAGCATTAAACTGGAACTTGTACAGAAAAATGCTTCCAGAAATAGCTCATATTTTGGTTGAAACACATCCGGACATAATTCAAAGTTGCCGAGAGGAAAATTACTCCCATGACTGGATTTACTGAGGATCTCATCAAATTCTGGGGGTTTATTGAAATTTTGTCCGATACGAATATATCTTCTGGACAGTTTCCTATGACAGAGGGATCCAACTTGGGACCAGACTTGGCAGACTAAACGCATCCGCAAAAGGAGAGAGGAATCGTCTTCGGCACAGGATTCCAGGATTTTTTCGACAACCTTAATTTTGCATAAGCATTATAAATTATATTTGCTTGTAATAATGAAATTGAGACAATTGAGTAATGAGCAAAAACTTACATGATTTATTAGTAGCGGATGAATCGTCTGAGACATTTTGGCAAATTAAATTGCTCAAGAAAATTTCATGTAAAATGATTAGGAATTTTTAAAAATTTTAAAACAATTTAAAATATTTTATTAGGCAAATTGGTGAGGACTTGACAGAGGAAACAGATCGCGTAATGAAAAGGAACTGAGACAACATCTTCCTTTCAAAGATTAGGATGACCATGCCACACTAAGGGATCTAGTTAAGGGATCCAACAACATGAATCTATTTACATTCTATTATCAAGGGAATGCGTAGTGTTTATTTTGTTACTTCCACCACCAATTCCCAAGGGCGGATGCAGGATAGTTGGTTAGTCATAGATGCCTTAATTCATGAATGAATTAGTAAAAGGAGTGGACAGTAAGATGCAGTTCCTTGCCTTGGCCTGATCATAAATATTCATCTACGCCATTACCAGTGCTCCTTGTCCTGTTTGTGCAAATTTGTGTGATGTTTTAAAAATACATTTCAATGAAGCATAAAATCCTAAATTAATGTTGCATTAGTAAATTAACCTAATTTCATGAAAGTTAATGAATGAGCCTTAAGAGAAAGAGTAACCTAGTTAGAGGTATATTGGTATCTTTTAAACGATTTAAACAATGGCTTTATTATGGCACAAAAACTAATTGCGAAAAAACGGATGTGTATGCTCAACCAATTATCAATTTTTCTCAAATTTTTACTTGCATGTCTCCTGGATGTAAAAATTAAGATCGCATTTATGAAATCAGTTTAGAAAGCAAACTTTAATCTATCATGGATTACCTATGCATCTCTGAAGTACTAAACGCAATCTGTTCAATTAAAGATGCAACTAAATCTGTACTTTATTGGACCATGTCATGACAAATTTTTATTATTACAGTATTGTCAAAGGCAAATTCTTTATGAACCAACTTATACCAATTAGTAATTATATAAATACTGAATGAAATGAAAGTAAAAGTCGTTCAAACTTTTTGAAAATGTTGAATTTATTTTATTTGTCTTACTATTTTAAGTATATATTCAATACATAATTAACGAAACATTCTACATGGTCTGGTCATGCAAAATTCTGGTTGAATTCTGCATTCCAATAAATATGGGTAATATAGGTAATTCTAGGTTTTAAAATCCAGTCGATTACATGATGGAAACCAGAATGATGATAAAATTGAGGTTAAAATGCCACATTTTCCAACTTTGGTATCAAAGTACGAGTTATGGGCGTTGATTCACAAATATGGGGTTCGGAATATACAGACTATGGCGTGAACGTGATAAACAATACCGAGTACGGATTTTATCTTCGTCAGATCTATTATTATTATTGCACAGAGGATTCTGCGACAAGGGAAACTTGGCCATCATTTAGGGCTACGAATCTGTATCTTTCACCGTTTTGACCCATCACAATAACCTCGTTCATTTCATCAATGGATGTGCATAGCACTAAGTCACTTGAAGCGATTTCAATTTTCCCATCTATTTGGGTATCATTAGTCTGTATAAGGTCAGATAAATCTAGAACATTAGAATTCACAGTGTGGTGAGGTTCTTGTATTGTATCGCCAGAGTCGTCCACAGAAATCTGAGAAAAAAAATGAAAATACGGTCGAGTTACACAAAACATAAGATTTCAGTAAAAGTAAAATGCTTCACAGGGTAATTTTTTGCACCTCATTGGAATATTGGGGTATGTGGGTCAACTCTATTTCCATTGGGAACTGTTGTGATTCATTGGAGATTAGAATCTGCTTGGATGGGGACGTGACTTTTGTTGGACTGCGACTTCTACTTCTCGTGACATACGCACCACCAACGAAGGTTGTTGTTGTCATAATCTGAGGAGACATGGTTAATACACCCGGCTCTGATTTCAATTCGAACGTTGTTGCTTCATTCCCAAAATGTACGTTCGCGTTTTCAATTTTAAAACTTTCAACTGTGGGGAAAGGTTGGGGAGGTATGCGTTTAGGTGTTCTTCTGACGTAACTTTTTCGTACGTCGCCCTACGTTAAATGATAAACAGAAAAATTTGAATGATAAAAGAATTTAGCACCATAAATATGTCTAGTTTTTTCTTAAACATACCGGATTTCTTGTAGGAAATATGTGAATTTTGGCAGGTGCGACATCAATTACCAAACTTTCAATGTTTTTGGTACCCGAGGTTCCTGTACATTAATAAAATTAAGATTTAACACCATAATTAACACGATAATAAAGGCAAATACAAATACAAATCCCCCCGACAATCAAGAAATAACAAATCATTATCATACTCAAATCTTCATTTAAAGGTTCACAAACTCTTCGATCTTCATCCTCCGAAGTCTTATTGGCCTGCTCCTTCAAATCTTTCTTAATTGCGTCAAACTGTCGACCCACCAACTTCTGTAATGGTCTTCCAGGAATCTTTCGCCCTGCAACCATAAAAAGCAACTCTATAAATTGTTTTATTCTCGTAATACCACTAATTCTCAAACCACGTACCAGGCTGAACAAAATAATTCTCCAAATGCTCAAATAGATGATTAATCATCGCCTTTTTCGTTCTTGGGGCCAACTTTCTTTTCCCAATGATATCCGCAGTGTCCACTAACTGTTGTTTGAACGCTTGTGGCTGAATTGTTTTAACAGAATCCCGAATAACGCGGTGATACCTTCGCACCGCAGCTGAGATTGGATACGGAAACAAATTGTTTCAAACAATTAATCAATATTGTCAAACTTTACACCTAGAAAATTGAGATTCCTCAAACCTGAGGAAAGTGAGACCTGTCAAAACTCACCATTACTTCCAACGCCACTCATCTCGACTCCCGTTTAGAAACTGTGACCCCAGAAATGACCAAAATCCAGCGTAACACCTTTACACAAAATTATTCGAAATTTCCAGAAATTTCGACACCCTTACTTTTTTAAACCTTTGTGGGAGGTGATCTGAGACGGGCCAATTGTTTCAGAATAGTTCCCCAAAATTCTCAAGTGTCAATCAGAAGAAGAGATGGAAATATTTGTCGAAATTTTATTGGCGACTCGCAAGCGCCATCCAAACCCAGGCTAACTCAACTTGCACCTTCCGCTTCCTCAGGTTTCATTTGTGTGTCTCTTCATCCCCCTTTGGCCACTGGTGGGTTATGCAATCCCATTTTGGACACTTATCAGTCTAAGATTTACATAAGGGCCTTATGATAACTTATCATTGATAAGGCATTGAAAATTTATGACATCTTTCAAATCCTTAACGCATCTATAAGTTTGACGACTTTAAATCTGCAGCTAAATATCAATAAGCTGGGAAATAGATGAGAATGGATGTGTCAAAAAAATAGAAAACGATGACAAAGTTTGGAAATAGTTTTGTATTTTGTTCATCAATATTCCTCCATTTCCTGACATAAGAGATTATTTAATGATGGCTTATGTAACAAAGTAGGATGATGTTACGTAACCCTTCCAAATCCCAGGCAGCAGACTATGAGTGAGTGCTCTACTCTAACGTCACTCTCTCGGTCCAATTCCTTTGCTCGCCCTCACAGTTTTGTCACAAAAAGTAAAAACTTTGTGAGAAATATTTGATAGAATTTCTATTAGAAATGAGCTTTGTAATAGTAATTACATAAAATTACGTGAATAAGGAGTCCAGGTTGAAGGCAACAAGGGAAAAGACTGATGGGTAAGGGTTTAAGGTTGGTTGTGATTTGAGTTGAATATATTTTGATAACTAACGGTACTTTGAGAAGGGAGATTTTCTGAGATTCTCAAGAGAGAAAGTTTGTGTTGTTTATAAATAAATTAAAAATACTCTTTTCCAGGGCTTGGAACAAGGTCACAAATTGGAAAACTGATTTCATTCAAGAGTGAGAGAGGGGACATTGTACCGAATTAATTGATAGGTAATTAATTATCTATATGGTTCGATTTTTTTAATGTTTTCTTTTTTAATTTGAAATTGTGTATTTGTTTATACTTAGTCCAGCAGGCGTAAAACAATGCTCAGCCTTTTTCGATTGACTCCGAGTTTTGAAAGCGTCGGCGGATTACTGCAGCGATTGGTTATCCGGACCAACACAGTTGTGAATGATAGAGAATTTAGCAACTGTCACAGGGCTTCTATTACTAAAACTAAGCGACTTCAATATCTTCTCAGCTATCCTACCGTTGTCGTCAATCCAGACGGGTCGACATTCACTGTAAGACATTCTACGCCAAGGAAAATTATCAAGGTTAGTGGGTATATTTTGGAAACAATGTCGTAACACGGGAGAGATTTGAATAGGTCTTTTTTTTAGTAATTTGGTAGTGCATTCATAACTGGCCCAGTTAAACTGGGTAGACTAATTTAGTTTGCACATTTTTATCGGTGGAAGTATTGGGCGTGTTTCGCTTTCTCTTCTTGTATTGTATGTTATTTGCTTTTCATTCATGTCATAACTAAATTGTCTACTCTTATGTCTTTTTATCCACGAATTTCAACCAAAATCCATAATTGTCTTGTACTCAATAATTCAAGCGTATTGAATTCTTCCGAGTTTGTTCTTCCTCGCCTGTATTTCCTATGTACCTAGGGAATTCATGCATGTCAGCTCTCCTTTCTTGCAGTTACAACAAAAATTAATTTCTGTCGGAAGAAATAGAATTTAATAGAATTGAAATTATTGATTGTGCGAGAAATCCTGTTGCATAATATGCTTTAATAGTAGACGTAACAGTTATTGATTTTAATTTAATTGCATTCCAGCTACCCATCGACATAACTCAACTCAGTGAATCTTCTCGAAATGCAAGATTGGAACGGAGAAAGTTGAAGACGAAGGTGAAGCTGGATGAAGAGTTTGAAGATGAAAGTTTTGATGCCAAGAAATATTTAAAGTTTGTCAAGAAATGATGACAGTGTTTATATTTTGAGTGACAATAATTAATGAAAGGGAATGTTTAGTCAAAAAAATGTGTAGTGATTAAAAGTAACAATAGAATTTGTAGAGAGTAGAGGGCAAGTGTTAGTGATAGAGGAACTGAACAATTGGCTTCAAGTGTTCATCAGGCAGTCAAAATCTAAATAGGTACGTACATTGTACTCACATTTGTATCATTTCTTTCTATTTATTTGCTTAAATAAATGCAATTTGCCGTTCAATCAAATGCACACTTCCTTGTTTGCTTTCTCTTTTCATTTGCACTTTAAGTTGAGCTGTAAATTGAAGTATTGGATGATATTATTGTTTTCTGAAATTGTTTCATGACTTTTCTAGGGTTGGCTGTGAGGTATCAAGTTACAACAATGGCAAACGACGAAGCTAAATTGGAATTGGACGTTGGGGAAGAACCTCCAACAAAAAAGTCAAAATTGGTTGAGGAGGATCTGCAGCGTTCCAACGAGTCGGTGGATAATATTCTTGCCTCGTCAGAACAAGAGACTGCTCCAATCCATCCTTCAAACAATTCGGCTGAAAAAGGAAGCGACAATGTCTCATCCTTCTTGGAATGTCCTGCGGATACCTCCACAAAAGCCAACACACCCACTGCTTCGGACACTGCCGAAAATAATTTGGACAGTCCAGCCCAAGATTCTTCTATTTCCACACTTCCTTCTCCAGATAAAGTTCCAAGTACGCCCACCACTAAACGACCTGCCACCTCACCTACCAAGTCTAAGAAGAAGAGAAAGAAGAAAAAGAAGCTGAAGTCACCCTCATCCGAAGACACTGCAACTCCAGCATCTGCAAACCGTAAAGCTGCCAATCTTAGGAAAAATATTAAAGATATATTACAAACTCAAAGCCTAGGTGAAGAAACATTAGCAGCGCAAAGGGAGGAAGCGGAAAGAAGGGAGAGAATGAATCTCAAATTACAACAACTAAAATTATTACAAGCTCAACAGGCTGCAGCAGTAGCACCACCGGTCCCTACTTTGCCCACGACTCCTAACAGTATACCAATTTGTGACTTTGAGAGCATTCTTAACGAGGGAGGACAGGAAAGCTATTCCCTTTCGGTTGACGAAAATAGTGGTGTCATTGATACTGGTACAAATTATTATCAAAGTCCTCATCTCGATCCTGTAGAACCCAGTGCTGATGGAGTTCTTCAAGAAATCGTTCTGTCCTCGGATGACGACGAACCGGCGTCGTCGGTTTCTGCTTCGTCCTCTACAAATACCTTTCCTGCCTTGCATCCTTCTCGATCTCAAGTTTTATCAGAATTAAGAAGTCATCTTTCGCATCCCCCACGGTTTATCCTCCCAAATCGTTATTTAAGTCATAACAGTGGGAATGGTGCCATCCCGAGTAATAATATCAGCACTTTCTCTGGTCTTCCAAAATCCGAAGATCAAAATGTAATTTCTATTAGTTCTGATGAGGAAGATAATGATAATTGTGATAGAGAAGTGAGAGATGCAACTTCAAACAACAGGAATGGATTTCTGCCCACTCCATATTTTAACAATAATAGTCAAATGTTATCAATGGAAAAAACTCCTCGAAGTGCTAGCAATGGTAACAATGACAGTGACGATGATTGTGTAGTGTTGAGCCCGACTCCGGAAAGCAATGATGTGGACAAGGATGAAAAAAATTTAGACGAGTTAAATGTTCATGATTCCGAAGGAAGAGTGTTAGTAAATGTTGGACATCCTGATGAAGATCCCGATGTTTTTCTACCCCCACAAGTAGCCCGAATTGTTAAACCGCATCAGGTTAGAGAAGTCTAAGGGTCACTAAAGCTAAATTATAGAATTTATCAAAAAATACTGAATTTTTCATTTTGTTTTACAGATTGGAGGAATTAGATTTTTATACGACAACGGTATGCATTCTTATAGTCTATCCTAATTTCTATAAAACTGTAACCCCAAAAAGTAATTACTGAATTTATTCCTGTAGTTGTGGAGTCAATAGACAGATTTAGCACTGCTAGTGGTTTCGGATGCATTCTAGCCCATTCAATGGGACTTGGAAAAACTATACAAGTGAGTCAGAATTTGAAGCGTTAATAGTTTTTACAACATTGTAAAGCTTATTTGACTGTATTTTTAATAGGCCGTATCCTTTTGCGATGTATTTCTTCGGGCTGCTAATGCAAAGACTGTTCTAATAATCGTTCCCATTAATACGATACAAAATTGGCTAAACGAGTTCAATGTTTGGCTTCCAACAAAAAAGACTTTAGCAAAAAAGAAGAAAAAGTCCAAACCGACTGCGACTAATCCTCTACTCAAGAATTCCACATCCACGACCACGAGTGATGCTTTAATAAGTGAAACCATGTCACTAAACTTGAGTTTTGATTCTACACTTAACTTTCTGGAGGGCGAGGGAGAAAATAATGAAGACACGGAAAGCAAAACGGAAGAGATGAAACCAGAATCAGAAGAGCTTGAAGAAGACGTTGGTGAAGTTCATCTTCGATCCTTCGAAGTTTATGTTCTTAATGAAACCGTAAAAACGCTTCAAGCACGAGAAAAAATAATTGCGGAATGGTCTAGCAAAGGAGGAGTTATGCTAATAGGATACGAAATGTATAGAATGCTGGCACTTAAAAAGCTGAAAAAATCCAAGAAACTGCCCAACATGTCCAACTTTTTTGAAGGAAGTAATTATGGAGATGACCTATCAAATGAAGCCACAAGTCTAAACAATATCCATGCATGCCTTGTAGATCCTGGTCCTAATCTGGTAAGTAATTTTTCTATCATCTCAAGTTTTTCTTATACTATTTGAAGGTTAAGCCATTTTCTGCTTACTTAATCACCTGTTATTAAAATTGCAGGTTATTTGTGATGAAGGACATAGAATCAAGAATTCAGGGGCAAGCATATCCCAAGCTCTTAAAGCTATACGAACAAGAAGAAGAGTAGTATTAACCGGTTACCCATTAACAGGTTGGTCCAACAATTGATACATTGCGTAGTTTCAAGTTATATTAAAACACCTGCCTTTACAGAACAACCTGATCGAGTATTGGTGCATGGTTGACTTTATTCGTCCGAATTATTTGGGAAGCAAAGTAGAGTTTTCTAATATGTTTGAACGCCCAATATCCAATGGCCAGTGCGTTGATTCGACACCTGAGGATAGAAAGCTGATGCGATTCCGGAGTCACGTACTTCATTCCCTTCTGGAAGGATTTGTTCAACGGCGATCTCATGCAGTTCTTCATTCCGCTCTTCCGCCGAAACAGGAACATGTATTCCTTCTAAAAATGACCACAGTGCAATACAATTTATACAAGGAATTCATGGCGTATCTCTCTAATAATGTGGATGGGCAGTGTGGCGCAAATCCTATAAAAGCGTTTGCAGTTTGTTGCAAAATCTGGAACCACGTGAGTTTGAGATGATTGCAGGTGTTTTGACAATGTAATAATACTGATGGGTTTATAGCCGGATGCCTTGTACAATGTCGTCAAAAGGAAGCAAAGTATTTTGGATGATCTCGATTTGGATGAAGTAAATGGAAATGCTGGATCTACTGGCAGCAGACCTTCCTGTCGCCGAGGACGGGGTTTTGGTGGGAGGAAAGATAAGCAGGAGGGAGGAGGGTCGCCTCAAATTTCATTTTTTGACGGGAGTGGTTTTGACTTTCGAAAAAATATGTCGACGTCACCTTCAACCTCTTTCTCAACTACAAAATCCGGTTCTGAAGGACTATCTTTGGACTGGGCTTTACCAATATTTGAAAATTATGTGCCTGGGGTTCTTGAGAATGGAGTCAAATTTGAAATATTGTTTGAGATAATTCGAGAAACAGTAGTTGTGAAGGATAAGCTTTTGGGTAAGTTGAGCAATATGACGAATGCTGATTGAAGAGTTCATTTTCATCATCATACAATTAATTGCTTTCGTAGTGTTTTCTCAAACATTGCTCTCTTTGGATTTGGTGGAATTTTTTCTTCAACAAAAGTTCAACTGGACAAAGAATGCTCAGTATTACAGGTAAATTGGCAAATTATTTCCTGCATGCAACTCACATTACGCTATTTATGAATCAGCTTCGAAATTTCAATTTTTGTTCTTGTTTAATTAAATTAGATTAGATGGGAGTACAACTGGACTAGAAAGGGAAAAACTCATCAATAATTTCAATTCGGTGGAAGGTGTTTTTGTTTTTCTAGTCTCTACACGGGCTGGGTCATTAGGGATTAATCTGATTGGAGCGAATCGGGTGGTTGTTCTTGATGCTTCGTGAGCAAACATTTTTTTAAGTTTCTAAAGATCAAGAAAATGCCTTGAGATGCAGTGTACTAATCTCCTGTTTTTGCAGATGGAATCCGTGTCATGATTGCCAAGCTGTGTGTCGAATTTACAGATACGGGCAAACTAAACCGTGCCAAATTTATCGATTCGTTTCGGATTGTACTCTTGAGAAACGAATTTACGATAGACAAATCAATAAACGAGGAATGAGTGATCGTGTCGTTGATGAAATGAATCCGGTAAAAGACATCTCAAACGTAAATGATAATAATGTCGAATAAAGCTAATTCCTTTCCCCAAATAATATTACAGAATGCTCAGTTCAAGAGTAAAGATGTCAGCTCATTTTTAGTTCTCAAACATGACCATCTGGATAAGTTGCAGCATATTAAGTGTGATCTTGACCCTGAAAAGTATTCAGATACGATTTTACAAAATGTACTGAGAAGACAGGGAGACAAATTGACGCAGGTAACTCTTAACATTCTAATCATTAACTTCTACCAATATTTGGGTAGTGCATAGTGTAAATATTGACGAAATATTATTTTCTAGGCGCCTTTCGAGCATGAATCTTTACTAATTGATCAAAAGAGCCAACGACTTTCTGCAACGGAAAAGAGACTTGCCCATCGTAACTATCTCAGGTGAGCCCATTTTTGTTTTGTTTATTTTATTTCTTTTACACTGTTCACAAAATATTAATTTCAATCATAAATTCAGCGAGAAAAAAACATCAGAGCTTCAATCTGCATCAGGATATTCCTACAGTAGACCTTCATATGCAGCCTACTATCCTAAAGGGGACTCGTCCTCATCAGCGGCGTCATCCTTGTCAAATCTCAGTTCCCAAAGACCCTCGTTCTTAAACCATACTGCATCCGCACCCGCAAGTTTGTCCAGCTTCCGTTCGTCAGCATCCTATTCCCACGAAGATAAATTTGAGCGCCATGTGCCCACCTTGAGAGCTAAAGGAATTTGTGTACAAAGCATTGTACTGAAGAAAGATTCATTTCTTGCAGACCCAAGTGGAGGACCAGACATGTATTTGATGGCTGGAGAAAAAATTTATGTGCTTCGATCAGATAAGGGAACATATCTTAGAATAAGCAATGGAAAACTAATTGCCGTCCGGAATACTCCTTCTAACTCAAGATTTCCTTGTTTAAACGTTCCTTCAACTCAAGAACTTGCTAAAGAACAACTACAAACATTAGTTTACTCCTTTCTAAAACTCCCTAGTCACTCTTCATATGGTGATTATGGTTCGTCTGGGTTCAGTTCTAGGACTTCTTCCTATTCCGGTATCCATCCAACAGAACAGCCGCTTCCTCCTTCGGCAAGTTTTTTCAGCCAGAATAAAAATCATCTTCAAATTACAAATACGAGAAGTAATTCTGGAGGAGATGTCACAATGAATACAATGTGGCAACCACAATCCCCCACTCTAGTCGGATCATCTTCCTGCAATAATAAACATCAAACTACTGACTTCTCAAAACCTCAAAGCTTAAATGCTCTATTGGACTCGTCAAATGGTGCCGGATTCGGCATGGGTTTCAACTCTAGTTTGGAAAAATTATCATATCTTGCAAGATTTTCTGGTATAAGTTCTCAACGGAAAGATGCCGACTGTATGAGACGGACAAGAGTAACGAATACCAATGATGACAGCAATAGTTCTAATTCCAACTCTGCCTTTCCCACAGGATTCATATTTCCTCATAAGAATCCAAACATTATCAATAAACCTTTCAGTCCCGGCGGGTCCACACCACTTTGTCCTTCAGCAGACTTGGAGTTGATACCTATTTCCAAAAAGAAGAACGGTGGAGCTTCTTCCGATTCCAATTCCCACCAGATTTCGCCAAGCTATCTATATTCCCCATCAGTGTCAATTTCTACAACTCGATCCGTAGAAGTTGACGAACCACATCAGAAATCTAATGACGCCGCTAATCCATCATTTTATGAAGATTTTACCATCACTGTGAAATCCCCTACGAATAATTCCTCACCTAATAATTCCACTAAAACTGGTAACAAGATTTTTGTTCCAACTCCAACCCGTCCTGGACATCATTTCAACTTTGACCGAGGTGAATATTTACCAGTCGTTGACCAGCCATCAAATTCCAACCCCAGTAGCAATAACTTGTACAGTGGAACCTCTAGTGTAACTGACTTTGCAAATTTTAACCAGTATTATAACAACAATGGTCCAGCCGAACTTCCTCCGCCGTCCCCTAATCATGAGTCGTTTCCTTTTTATCCGAAAATTTCTACAACTCGATCCGTAGAAGTTGACGAACCACATCAGAAATCTAATGACGCCGCTAATCCATCATTTTATGAAGATTTTACCATCACTGTGAAATCCCCTAAGAATAATTCCTCCCCTGTTAGTTCCACTAAAACTGGTAACAAGATTTTTGTTCCTACTCCAACCCGTCCTGGACATCATTTCAACTTTGACCGAGGTGAATATTTACCAGCCGTTGACCATCCATCAAATTCCAACCCCAGTAGCAATAACTTGTACAGTGTAACCTCCGGTGTAACTGACTTTGCAAATTTTAACCAGTATTATAACAACAATGGTCCAGCCGAACTTCCTCCGCCGTCCCCTAATCATGAGTCGTTTCCTTTTTATCCGAATCAAGACGTATGATATTGGTGGTATAATAAGGAACTAATTAAAAATCAAAGTTGAAAGGGTGATGAAGATAACTTCGTAAATTGAAACAATTAAACATTTTTACGTGCGGTAGTTGTGCCAGAAATTGAATGTAGTACCTTTGTCATAAGTATGCAATTTAGGCCCTGATTTAATATTTAAGTTTACCCTTACTATGCCTGCAAATCAATGCTATGCAATTGACTGTTGTCCTTATTAGAATAGTTAAATAGGTAGTAATTGAATATTTCATGTGGATTATGGTTTTAGTACAAATATTAAGAGTCATGTCATTTTACATAATACTAATAATACTGGTTGAACCGTTGTTACTTTTAATATATCATGGAAAAATTGGCAAACCCTGCCTCAGCAATCATTCAGTATTACATACGTCAATGTTGTCCCAATAAAAATTGATTTACTTTTATTTAATCAAGGATATAGAAGACAAGAATTTTGTTTTTCATATAGATGACTGGTGCGTTTGTTCGTTTAATCGTGCCATTACATTGTTTCCAGAGTAGTTGAATCCTTACATGCTCTTTTCAATTTTGATCAGTTCAATAATTCCATCCTGCATTTCCTTGACTGCCTGGAACTCGGTCAGACCCAAGCGACGTTTGTTGGAAATGTCGTAAACTCCTCCGATACTCTCGGTGTGTTCTCCACTTGTCCCACGAACCTTTATAAAAATATTTGGATAAAGTACTGCCCAAACCACATTTTTGCACCAATTCAGAAGTCAACTCACTTGAAGATTGTACTTTGCAGCGGTCGCATCCAACTTGGACTTATCTGCGGCCAATTTTGGCAAAGCAATGTGAACACTGGCTCGAATGGTAGTTCCCAAATTGGTCGGACAGAAGGTGAGATATCCAAAGCGTTCATTTCGAGAGAACTTCATATGCTTCTCAATTTCCGTAACGCCCTGCACCAGTCGGGTATAAACTTGACCAATGTCTCCACCCTCTTGCATGGAAATGATACGGAGATGATCCTCCTCGTTGACCCAGACCAAGAAAGTCTTGTTAGCGTTGTGGTAGATTCCTCGACCGGTTGGCCAGTATCGGCAAGCTAAAAATGAGATATATTACATAAAAGACTTTGAAACTTTGGCAAGATTTTAATTAAGACCGAACCGTTTGCGGCTTGAAGAAAGCGATCTCCTTCCTTGAATAGGAAATGGTCGTCAATGAGCTTCTGTTGGACCTCTTTAGTCATACCGGTCAGCGGATAGTATGTACCTTTATAAAGGGTAATGATAAGAAATTAAAGGCTTTGTTTGTGTAATTGCATATAAACTAAAATACCTCCAAATTCGCCAGTGAGTCCGGTCAAGGTGCTTGAAACTTTTGATCATCAAGACAATTTCCATTAGGATATCATATTCAATGTGCATAAAATAAATGATAAGCTATGAAAACGTACCTTTCGTTTCCATTTCTTTGTACTGGGCCTCAGTGAGACAAGGGTTGAACGGATAACCTTCCAATGATCGTCCACACCGAACTCGGGTAGATTTTACAAACTTTCCTTCAGGGTCCACATTCACGAAGGCGGTCAAGTCTCCAAAGTCTTTGTTGGGATGATGCTACAAAAAACATTGTCAGCATCGTGAAGCACAACAAATTAGTTTTATAACTTTACATCAGTCTTAGAAAATCCTCCATGGTATTCATTGATAATGGGGTCGAACAAATCCGCAAAAAGAGTGTAACTCTCAGCGTCCGGGGCATAAACGCCGACGCCACTGTCCAAGTTTTCCACACCGGATTGGATAACATCCAAGAGAGATGCTCCAAAGTGTGAGGTTTTCCACATCTTCAACTTGTCGAAGACTTCTTGAGTGAGATGCTTTTTCAGGAGAGAGTGACATTCTTCATCCGAAGCTTGTTGAAGCTTGGCGAATCCGGCTTCCCTGTTTATTGGAATGATGAAAAATAGTGATTAAACTTTGTCCTACAACCATGTCGGAAAAAATAGCTTACAATTTTTCTAAGGTCTCCGGATCCACTCGCTTCTTGCGACCCCCTATACAGCCAGAAGCTCCACAGCAAGGCATTTTGAACGGTTGTTTGACACTGATGAGGTCACTACTCAAACTGGTTAACGTGCGTTTGGCTGGGATAAGAAGTAGCAGGATTTGAAATCGGATAAGGAAAATGTTGCGGATCGAATGCGGTAGGGTTGGTGGTTGAACGGTAAGTGAGCGATTTTTTCTAAAAATTATTTCATCTGTTCATTTAGGTGAAAAGAATTCCTCAGATAACCCGTCGCCATAACAACGGATCCTAGATATTTTTGGACGGAAAGTAAAGTAACTTTATATGCAAAGCAGCTAAAACTCGCAAAAATTCCGATGCTTTTATTATGACTTGATGAAAATGGTGCTTTCTTCAATTAAAGTGATGACATGAGATGACATTGTTTTAATTGATCTGAATTTATACATGGACAGAATATTCTGACTTTTTTTCAAACAAAAAGTCTTTAAAGTGAAACAATATTATTGACCGACACACATTTCAGTTGCAACAAGGCGTTAAAGTGGCATGACCCTTGGGACATTCATTCCAAATCACATTCCAAGTAACATGACAGTCGTTGAGCATCCGGAAGTGGGATTCTGCCCAGAGTAGAAAGTGGATTTGTCGTAAAACCCAAACGATCAAGATCCGTAGGTTTCATGGGTTTATTTGGAAATTCATAGACCTCTTTTGGATGGAATCTAAATAGTCAATTACTTGCTAAAGATTTAGGTAGAAAATAGGATTCATGAACCAAAAACTTACACATAAGACTCCTGATAAATGCTCATGATATCGTAGGGATCGGCAGGATTTAAAATTTTCTTCACTTTACATACCGGTGGTGTAATAAAGCACTCGTAACCGGCGTACCTGCGCCCAGTATCACATTCATAGGTGAATCATGTAAATGAAACAAAATTGTATTCAAGTACTTACCCAGGAATCATTCGGTCATAAGGTTGTCTTAACATATTGGTTCGAACCAACTCCAAATTTTCCTTCTTTGGCACATCATGACCTTCCGGACATCGGGCATACCTGTTCACACAAACGTATGCATTTAACATTTGATACACACTAACTTTTTAGTCAAAATTACTTACTTTGCTCGACAAAGCCGATGTTCCTGAAAGTAGGCATCATGACCTAAATCTGGTCGATTGTACATTGTGTCGCAGCGACCAGCCATTTTGCGGATTTGAGGTCGATCCCATTTTTCAAAAACTTCTCCCAAATGCATCATCGGAAAGGGAGCCTTGTCCACTCTACGAACCATCTAAAAAGAATGCACAAAGGTAAAACTTGTCATGCTTATCAAGCCGCTTATCATTTCCAACTAACCGGGTCTCCTGGAGGTCTTTCTTCCACGGGTCCGGGTTTTGGCATGATTGCAACCGGAAGTGCGGCCCCATCCTTATTACTTTCACGATAGGTCGTGGTCCAAATATACTTGCGGACAATACCTTTGCGACAGTCATCAATTTCTTCCATTGCAAACTTTTTTTGATTCTCCAGTATTTCTTCGAGACTCGGCCGCGGTTTGCAGGGACGGTAGCGGATAGGGGGATTTCCTGGAGAGTCTCGGCAGCAAAATGCCTTTTCAACGTTTCCCTTGTTGCAGGCCATCTTGGATCAATTCTTGGTTAACTGCGACGAGTGTGATTGAATGAATTCTATTTTAAAGGATGTCCAATTTCCAGGAAAGTTTTGCTATATCAAGAAAATGCATTTTGATACATGTAACTATATAATGTGCAATGAAATTATAATAATTAATCACTCACCTCGCCACTATTACCCACTTTTATTGGCCAACGATCTAAATTCTTGGATTACTGATAATTTGAAAGCGCTTGGTTTTGTTTCATGCAGGAGTTTGATCGATAAAATAAAGCATTCCCCATGTAAACGCATGCAAATTCAAATCAAATGGAGATCCATTTTGAATTTTTGTCCAACTTCAAAAAATATGCAAAGCCTTTGATAAATCAGAGATTGAGCTTGTAGTAACAAATAGCTTAGTTTAGTTATTTATTGCTCTAGTGGACTGAACAAATGACTTATTCGTATTATCTACCTGATGACATTCAATGAGGAGGACTCATTCTTACTTTTAAAACTACATATTATTGACTATGTCATATGTTATGTTTAGTAATTACTTAGCAGTTAAGTTACATCTACTAAATTAGAAACAACCAGGGAATGGATCCACTCTATTTTTCCTCATAACCAATTGAATTTTCCTATTCATATCTTCACTGTAGAGGGCTACACATTTTTCATAATTGATTCTTCGCCTCAATCTGACAATTCTTTTCGTGATATCTTGTCCTCCTAAATTGATCCAGATGACCTTCCCTTCCCATGATACGGTTCAGAAGTCGCATAGCCTCGTCCACGTTATCGTTCCGGACCATTACCGTCCTAGCTATGAATCGGACGTGGTTATTGTTCACCATTTCTCCCGTTATGTAGACCACCCACCTCGGTTAGAAACTGAGCTGGAATTAAAAAGAACAATTAATTACTTGAATCGACATGAATGAGCACACCAAAAGACAGTAAAAATTACTTACATTCTGTCAATCCGTGATTTGGGGAGAACTTCACAAAAACTTGGGCAATAAATAAATTGCTTCAATTTTTGAAACTGGTTAAATTATAAAATTTTAAATTGCTAAACTTTTTTCAAAAAATTAAATTCGATCAATTCTTGCAAATCTTGCATATTTTCTGATCCTGCTCGTATTTTTTGTGATTTTGCAAATATTCTAGGTTGCAGTTGTCCCCATTCAGCTCAGATGTTTTGTTGATAAACAAAATATTTTTTGTAATGTTTTAGTTAATTTTTGTTCATTTAACTATTTTTAATTTTTAATCCTTCATTTACGTATTTAAGAGCAAAATGTAAAGTTTGCTGTGATTTGGGAGTTGTTATTTAATTTCGGTAAGTAATTACTTTACTTGCCTTTGTTTGTAAATCATACTCGTAAATTGGAAATTTTGAATATTGATTGATTATGGGTTATCGAAATTTTATGGCTATTATACTGATACTTGAACTTTTTGTAAGTTACTCACATTCCGTTGGCTCGCACGTGGACCTGAACCCTACAAGTTGTCGACACATATCTCTCACCGGAACTTCAATTTTGATATAAAACAGGAGAATGATGACGGGTCCAATGATAAGACTGCCAGCGTCAATTGTCCTTCTGTTCTCCGTAATTCTAACGCAAATTCAGACAATCACCGCCCAGAGCCCTGAACGCCATCATCCATTCGACTTTGGAGACTTTCTCGCCATAATCATCATCATGGCGTTGATTTTTGGAGGAATATGTGCGTGCCTTGGGAAATACGCTAGAATACGGTCAGGACAGTTTTAGCAGGGCGAGTATCATGGGAGTTCGAGTCTCAAGAGATAAGATCTAATCAATATAACATAAATACTGCATTTTAACTAAAGACGATGGAGCTATACGTTTTATTTATATGGACAAAACTTAATTGACAATCTTACTGATATCGGCCTTTATAAAAACTGTTTTCTTCATAATAAAAACCTAAATAAGCATATAATAATTCACAGTTCTACGATAGTGCTTTCTCCACTTCCTATTTCCGGCGCTATTCCTTTCTCCACGTTAATCCCGTCTCCCGATGCAATCATGTCTGCGCCATCATCGTCATCTTTAGAGTTGTCCTGACCTGTGACATCCAACGTGGACATTGTCGCATTAGCTTTTTCTTTTGGTGGCTGTACTGGAAATTGGGTTCCCTCATATCTTGCCGCAGCTTGCCATTTCTTTTCCGTGTCCAAATCAAAGTCGAAAGGTTTTGCGGTACTCATGTTAAATAGATCTCGCTGGTAATCTATTTAAGAAAAACAATAAAATTTTAAATCATAAAGGTCTAGGCTCGACTAAAGTGTACCACACCATTGATAAGTTCCACACTTCCAGGTAACTTGACCCTGGCCTCCTCCATAGAAAGAAAGAACAGTTAAATTATTTTCATGTAATAAAGGTTGTCCAAATTATTACATTTTCACTTACCTCCAGGGTCTCACGACACTTGTCTGCATTCCCCATAAGGAAATGAGACTTTGCCAAAAACATTCTTGCTCGCAGAGAATATTCTTCCAGGAAGAGAGCCTTTTCGCAATCTTCCACCGCAGAGGAAAATAGCCCCAACCGGATGTAGGTTAAAGCTCGATTATTGTAGAGACAAGGAGAATCTTTGATCAATTGGATGGCCTGTGATTTACAAAAACGGGTGGAGATTTCAGAAATATGTTTCATAATAGATTTGAAAATGCTTTAAAAAATCCAACCTCATTATAGTTCTTTAAAGCTCCAGCAAAATCCTTTTTTGAAAATTTTATGTTCCCAGCTTTTCGAAACTTGTCTGATGTCACTTTTCTCTCCTTCCGGTCTGCCGACCGTTGATTGGAATCTTTTTCCATGATCTTCATAAAGGCCTGAGTATTCATTTGGTCTTGACTCTGACCCGTGGGCTCATCCTTTATCTTGTTGATAAGGCTTCGATTATGCTTTGTCTCGCATTTGAAACTTTCTCCGTCCCCAACGTCATCCTTTTTGGAGTGGAGGAGAAGGTTGGCTTGTCGCATCCCACGCTCATTTTCCGAAGGGTCCTTTGATGCCAGAGACTGAATTACGTTTGTTATTTCATCCACGCGTCCAAGAAAGTTGTCCAGTTCCGGGTTGTCCTTTAGTTTGAGGGGAGTTTCGCCCAGTTCGCCCAGTTCGGCGTCAAAGTCCCCTTCTCCTTTGTGGGTGGGTTCACCTGTGGCCATTTTTCGTAAACAGTTTTTCAGCAAGCAAGGTGGCCTAACTAAAATGCTTTGAAGATTGAGCTTTTTGAAGTAAAAGCAAACAAGAGAAAGCTGGAGTCGGTTGTATTTTATTGAACAAACTCATCCAAATTGTAAAGCATGCCACACGTAACTGACAAGGCAACGCCTGCGAAAGGATGAAAGTCAACCATGCCATAAAGATATTTAACTTATTCTTCTTTGCCGATGCATGTTTCTGGATTGGAGAAAGCAAAGAAATGCATAAAATGTTTTCGCATTATTGATTCACAAAAAGACGTGCTCCAATTTTACACGTCATATGAACTTGTGTTCGGTTTTCGGTTCAATAAAAAACCCAAAGATATGAATAAAAATCATGCACATTTATTTACTAAGGTTCTTTGCAGTTGATTCGCAGCGTTGACATAAATCGGTTAATTTTAATAATTCAGCTTTTTGGCCCAACTATTATAATTTGAAAGAAAATTTATTTGTTACATTGGGTGAAAGTAGAGAAAGCAGTGAAAGTTGCCATAAATTACCCAATCCGTCCCAGCCCACCCCAAATATACGCGGGAAGAGCATAAAACCCAACTTTTTGTTCACCCAATTACTTCCACGTTGCAAAAGTTGGCATATTTCAATTTTTCGTAATTTGCAAAACTTTTCCAAACATCAGGCAAGAATGCCACCGAAAAATAAGAGACGCAACATTAACGCCAAATCGCAACAGTTGGATAACCCAGAGGGACAAGGCACGCCGCCGACAGGGGGACAGGATAACAACGGGGAACAAAATCACCACAATTTACTCGATGATGACAACAACGTGAAGGAGATGGAGATTTCAGAGGATTATTTAGGTAAAATTATCAATGATAAAGGTTCATTATTGATAAGCAAGAGTATACAAAAAATCTGATAAGGTTTTAGTAGTGTTCCAACTGTGAAACTTTTGCTTACCCAACTTTCAGAGCCCATCTCATCATCGGAATCCACACTGACGAGTACCTTATCGGAGGAGGACGAGCCAGAGGAAGTTGTTGTTTCTGCATCATTGAATTTAGGACAAAATAGTCCAGTCCAGTTGAAAACAACTGTTGAGTCTGCCGCTAAAGAAAGTCCTAGTTCTAAGGAATCTGAATCTGTAGTGAAAAGTCCACAACCAAAGAATAATCACGACAGCGTCACTGCCGAATCCCGTCAGAAACAGGTAGAGATTGAGAAGATGGGAGGAGTAGAAAATAATATATCCACTGCCGATGATGCAAATTCAAACCAAAGTCTGGAAAGTCAAATGCCCCCAACTGTTACAATCCTAGCCGTCCGTAACACGAAGGTCTATCTTATTGGGACTGCTCACTTCAGTACCCAGTCTCAAGAGGATGTTCGAAAGGTCGTGCGACTAACTCAGCCGAATTGCATTATGCTGGAGCTTTGTCCAAGTCGTCAAAACATTCTTCACCTGGATGAGGAAATGTTGTTGAGGGAGGCTGGAGACATTTCTTTGGGTAAGATTACTTTAATGTAAATTACGCTTTAATTTAAACATGTTCATTTGATTTCTAGCCAAAGTAGTAGCCACAATGCGAAGTGCACCCCCGGGCACATCAAGAGTTCAGTCTTTACTCCATTTGTTGCTGTTGTCGATGTCAGCCTCACTGACGAAGAAATTAGGAATGGCACCAGGTGGAGAATTCCGTGCTGCTGTAAGGGAAGCCGAGAAGTTAAAAGTCATGCCGAACCTTCTGCTTGGGGACCGTCCTTTTCACGTTACACTTTCCAGAGCAATTGCAAGCCTCACCTTCATGCAGAAAATCAAACTTGGATGGCAGTTTTTGATAAGCTCAGATGATATCACGTAAGAATTGAATTATACTTTCTTGTCATTCACTTTGTTATTGGAAGTTAATGGCTAAAAATTACAGGAAGGAAGAGATCGAAAAGTGTAAAGAGCGTGACTTGCTGGAAAAGATGCTGAGCGAAATGACTGGCGAATTTCCATCCATCACTGAAGTATTTGGTTAGTATTTACTATTTTCCCGTTTTTGTAATGTATCAAAATTTTTAGACATCTCATATCCTCAATTTTGATTTTGCAGTAAATGAACGAGATTATTTCCTGGCGCATACGCTTTTTATGAGCGCACAGGCTATGGGGGGCACCAAACCGGATGGTGAAGCAGTAGTCGTCGCAGTTGTGGGCATGGGGTACGTATAAATTTATGTCGTGTTGTTATGCATTACAATTATTACTATACTTATTCATGACATTTTTATGCACAGTCACGTCCCTGGAATCTGCAGAAACTTTGGAAAAACAAATTTCGATCAATTCGATATTATTGGAAAGTACGATTTAATAATTTTACTTGCCAATNACAGTCACGTCCCTGGAATCTGCAGAAACTTTGGAAAAACAAATTTCGATCAATTCGATATTATTGGAAAGTACGATTTAATAATTTTACTTGCCAATCATTTAAAAATACTCTCTAAACGTAATTTATTATTTTGCATACAGCCCACCTCCTCCCCCAGCCCCTTCCGTGGTGAAATGGATGCTTAAGACTACCGTGAAATTAACACTTTATGGAGCAGTTGGCTATGGTGCGTATAAGTTGTTCAATCGAGTGGACATCTTTAAAAAGTTTGAAAATGGAATCAAATTAGGTTTTGTTAAGATCAAGTAAGGTAAGGTAGGTACTTATATAGTACTCGTTATTATGGTTAAAACTAGCATTATAATCAATATGCATGTTTTGGTGTCGGTGCTAGCCTAAAAGGTATTTATTAATGGAATAAAGAACTGTGTTTGTAAAACATCCAATGGATTTGTATGGCAATGTGGCCTTCTGTAATTCTTATAAAGGCAAAGAGTACATAAGTTGTACTTACTTGGTGTAATCCTCAAGACAAAAGCAAACGCCCTGAGGCAACTAAAAAATCGTAAGAGGCAGCAATGCAATACTTACGCAACTACCAACAATCACCTTCATCCTTCTTCAGCCCACTCCTTACCTAACCTCAACACACACCCACACTTATTGTCGACTTCATCTTCAACTAGTAGCCTGTACTTCCTAATTCACAGATTCACTTTCATTTCATTGTACTCAATAATGTAGCATGGACCCTAAATTCTCCATCATTTTGGTAAGTTATTAATGTTTTAAATTTTTAATGCAATATTTTAAAA
The DNA here is from genome assembly GCA_036491905.1 of Folsomia manolachei. Lineage (NCBI taxonomy): Eukaryota > Metazoa > Arthropoda > Collembola > Entomobryomorpha > Isotomidae > Folsomia > Folsomia manolachei. The sequence continues at coordinate 24,791 of JAAXNX010000420.1, forward strand.
CAAAAATAATTTTAAATATATTTGTAGGCCACCTTAGTCGTGGCCCTGGTCAGCACGAGACATACCACAGGCCAGGAAATTGACCAGGATGACATCACGGCTCAGCAATTTGCTCCCACACTCACAGCCACATGCCAACTTAATCAAAATCGGATGATAGTCACGCTCACGACAGGATCCCCGTTTTATGGTAAAAGCTCTTTTTATTCTGGGACACATGCTTTATAAAAGAATTAAATACCTAAATTTAATTTATTACAGGTGTTCTTTTATCCTCAAATCAGAGGAACAATAGCAAATGTTTCAAAGAAGGGACGGGACTGAATCAAACCACGCTTTCACTGAATATGTTGGCTTCTATAAATGATGCAGATTACTGTGGAGTGTCAATAAATCATGTAAGGTCTAAATTAAGTTAATTAATATGCAATAAATATATTTTAGTTTCAAATGAATGTATTTGTACTCCAGAAAAACAGTGAAAAAACGGCACAGATTTCTGTTAGACAAAATCGAGTCTTGGAACTAGCTGAGGACAAAAATTATCTTGTATCTTGCTCTAAGTTTGACTCGTGAGTCGGATTTAAAATTATAAAGATTTTATAATCTTTTTTCATGTCTGATTTTCATGTATGATATTCCGATCATTGTTTTTAGTAAACCACCATCAACCCCAAAACCAAGTCATCTCGCCCTATACGACGCCCAGGTAATGAGATTATTAGTTTATTCAAAATGTTTGTCACTCATATGAGTTTTGTTTGCAGAATCGAGAAGCCCTTGAAGTTGTGAAGACTCATGCCTACAAACTCAAAATAAAGACTAGTAGCGAATTTAAAAACTTTCGAGTACGAAATTGTTTCGCTTTCAGTGGATCCTCGACCCAGCAAGTACCACTGATTGATCAGAATGGGTTAGTTTTGTAGTCCATGTAATTTCCAAATAGTCCTAAATATAATCTAACAAATGCTTTTGGAATCCTACATGTAGTTGCCCAGAGTCAAAAATTATCTCGAGGTGGAGTTTTTCTGACCACGCTGCAGAAGCTACAATTTACTCCATGTTCAGATTTCAGGACTCCAGAACGGTCACTTTACAATGCCATGTGCTATTCTGTGGCAGTGAAGGTATAGAAAAGAGCCAAGTTGCAATTTATCACATATGATACCATTTAACATTGTTCAATTTCGCATTAGCCACATGTCCCAATCCAACTTGTTCGGAAGTCCCTGCTTACAATTTCTTCACATCCAAGCCGTCCTACCTCATCGGTTCGAATGATACGGACGCTCTTTCTTCTACAACGGTTAGACTTTTAATAAACTTTGAAAGAGTACAGACAGGTTCTTATACGATTTTGTTTGCAGGTCACTGTGCTAGAACCTGGTGAGAAGCTGGCTCCATTAACACTTGCCACGGACGATGAAGTTTGTACGGGTCGATTCTGTCCCACTTGGCTTCTTTGGCTCGCCATAATCCTGGGCGTCTTGTTCTTACTAATGCTCTTGGTCAACCTTTTCCTCTGCACCGCGTTAACCTGCACTTGCACCCGAACTGAGCTGGTCGAAAAGGATCCTTCCATCATTGAGGATTATGATCCATACAACCGGTCTAGCGGATATTTTGGCGTGGACAACGGGAGCCAATACAACTCCCGTTATTCTATCAATCAGCCAATTCACTCCACCAAAGCGTACAGGTACGCCATGCATGAAAACACTTTAGAGTTTGATCATGATATACGAAATCTTCAACTTAATTTTATTAATTGTTTTAATAATATAAAAAATTTATACACACATTTTTCAGTGACATGAGCGACCACTACGCAACTCCAGGAGGGAATAATCATACGAGAAATCAGCATGATCATCAAATCTCGAGACCAAATTCAAGGTTCAGTAAGTAATTTAGTAAAAAATAAACCATATAAAATAAGTAGTACCTACTAAACCGTTAACCAAAAAACATGTGCCAATTATCATTTCCTTTCCTTTTTGTAAAACAATTAATATTGTCTTGTCATTAAAAGTTCGTTGTTGTTCTTTTTTTTAACTATTACTTTTTTACTACGGGGTTAGTTATGTATTTTGATTTTATTTTTTGTATATTTCCTCCTTTTTTTGGCTAATTTACCTTATTACATATCGCCAAATATGCCTGCAAACGTTTTCTTCAAGTTTGAAATCCCAGTATCAAGTTCAGAGTCCGTGGCACCGGGTGCAGTGGCAGTGGGTGCATCTCCAGTTGTGGTAGTGGATTGTTGAGAATTTTGCCTCGAGAATAGTTTATTGCCCACGCTACTCACGCCTTGAGCCGCAGCGGAAACCGCAGATGCCGCAGAAGAGGCGGCTGATTGAATTGAAGCTGAGGTGGCTGCAGCTGCAGCTCCGGTACTGGATGTTGTAGAACCTTTTAAAAGAGGTCAATTTTGTGTTACTAAATAATTTGGAGAAATTGACCCCATTATATAGATTGATTAGGTACCCATTGACTCTCTCCTGTTTGGTGGATCGCTAAAAACGCTTCCATCCGCCACCTCAACCGATTGCCTGCGGTATTTGACTCTCTCCTTTTCCTTCTCTTGCACAATAGTCATTCTTGATAGCACCAATTCTGCGATATGCCTTCGATCCTCTTCCTGACTTTCTCCCATAAGGGAAAGAGCTGAATCATTCACTTCGATAATCCATTCCCTCCCATCCTTGCCCACCAGAACTTCCAATGCACATACATCCAGTCCTCCGAATAGAGTTGCTGGAAATCATATTTATTATTGGATATCGTGCATTTTTGGTTCCCGAGCCCTGCATGACAAGCCTGAAATTTTTGACTTACCCACGTTATCCACCCACATCCTATATTTTTCCGTGATGGGAATCTGCTCCAACATTGTTGACCCGCCTGAAGATTTCCAGTGGCCAACAATGCCCTTTCGCATGAATGCCTTGTACTGATTCCCAATTTTTTGGATATGCACGTCGCATCTTGCCTAAATAAAAAGAAATTGAATGATTTCTCAATTAAAGTAGTGAAATCAAAGACGTCTTGTCTGTCATACCTCGACGTAAGGCTCCGAAGTGCAGTACGTTCCAGTGACTGCTACCACGCTTGAGGCGTCCTGCACATAAATACATCGTTTACTCCTCATTCATCAATTGGTATAATTTGGCCGAGTGGCGAGTAACCACACACCTGATAATCATTTGCGGTCGGCACCCGAATCTTGCCCAGCCCTCCGTGAGCGTGTCCGATTTTTAAAACACACGGCACCTTGGGCACAAAGTTTCCCATCTAAAATAAGATAACACGATTAATAGAGAACGTCATCACGGATAACCATGAATCAAGTAGGTATATAAGTTACCAATTGGAAATGTGGGTAAAAGTTCTGCTCAATCAGGGGAAAGTTATCCCTACCCAACTTTCTTTGTATCGCCAACATGTGGGCAAAAACCTGAAAGTTAGAGATATTTTATATTAGACTAACCTATTTCCTGTCTAAAAAAAATTCCTTTGTACCCAAGGTTTGTCCTGAAAGTTGTATATGGCCGCAAGAGAGTTGACCGAGTACAGACCTCCATACATGAATGCGAGTAGTGCGTTCTGCAAGTTAATAAATCGGTAAGAGATGTGATAAGCGTAAGATGGCAAGTTGGAGAAAGCAGTGAAAGACTTTCACTGAAAGTAGCATTTGCAGGTTACCTTGAAATCTCGACCAGCATCCCTCAGATTTTGTCGGATTAGGAGAAAGTCAGGAATGAACTATGGAACACAAAATAATCTCAGCGTCTATTTTGTCAACTATTTCCGTTGTTTACTTACTTGTCGAAGCTGTCGACCCACTCCCGTCTGATACTGAACATAGGAGGCAACAACAACAAGGTCATAGGCGACAACGGAGATCTGTAAAGTATGGCGAGCATTACATACATATGCCAAATATTTACAAGATTTGCAAATTACTTTACCTCAGAGAATTCACATTGACTCTACTTGGATCTCTTGTGTTCCAATCCGTTTAGATTTGAAATACTTTGACCAGTCCGTATTATGATCATCAATAACGAGTAGAATCTGTGTGTTTGGATCCTTATACGGGATTTTAACTGGGCCACTCCCTTGTCCGCTGGTGAACTATGGTAAATTCCAAAAACTTATAAAATTTCTGAATTGCATGAAAACCTCCAGAATTACAAACCTGCTGAATGTTGCTAGAAATGTTACTCGCAACACCACTGACACTGCTCTGCAGTTTTTGAAAAATGTTCACACTAGAGCTCCGAGAGGGTGAGGTGGGTGCGGATGTGGTCTTAGAATTCGGTGGTGGAACTCCGGATGACTGCTGGGGTTGTTGGGGTGTGGCAGAAGTAGATGCATCGGGTTGCACGGATGAAATGACTTCCTTTGCCTGTTCTTCGTAGCCTGGAGAAATTTTGAGAAAAATAGTTAGTGGATTATTGCCGAGGTGTGTCATTCCTGGATAAATAAGTCTACTTAGTGAAGTAAGAAGAAAGTTACCATCATTCTCGAGGTCGCCACTTGAAAACCTTCTCTTCAATGCTGACACATTACTGGTAAATGAAGACTTGAATGCAGAAAAATTTAGTTTTTGAGATGAATTTGATTGTTGCATTTTTTAATAATTTTTGGGGAAAATAATTTGTGTGTGGGAGTTGGAGGTGAAGGTGGTGAAAGTCTAGGAAAGTATGTGGGCTCCAGTATAGCCGAGTGGACTGGAGAAAAGAGTATGGTTTGAGTTCAGGGTGTGTTTTTGGGTGTGTTTTACATTTGGAGTGAAATGGTGTGGCATGCGTGTCAGGGTGAAAGGAGAGAAAGTTGGGGCTGGGCATATTTGGGTTGTGGCGTGTCTACTGGGTGAAAGCTTGGGGAAAGTGAGTCAGGAATTGTGACAGGGCAGTTCTGCAGGCATGTTGAGCAGATGGGAATAAATATGAATGAGCAACTAACTCAGAGGCATTTATATTAATCACCAACATGAGAAACGGATTTACTAATAATTATTCTCCCAATAATTTAAAAGGTACAACAATAAAAAATAACAAAACATTTTTTTATAATTAAATTAAAATTTGCTACTAATTTTTAACCTTAAATTCCGTACACGAGCGTTAAACGTTCAGCCAATTGAGGTGGGAAATTTTCAGTTATTTGCTTCCAGCAACCTACATTATTTTCGGAGGATAATTGCTGCTTGTAGCCGTGAAGAATCTGAGAGAATAATGAGAAACAATATGTATTGATATTATTGCATCCTATTTTCTATTGAAGAGTTTTGAGACAAACCTTGGAAAACATATCTTTAAGGTCGGGCTTAGGGGTTGACCAACTGGCAACGGCATCACAAAAGAAAATGAAATCATTGAGAATTCCAGAAGGGTTTGCTTGAATCATTAAACACATTCCTGGAACCAATAATTTATATATAAGTAAATAGACATGACTGTAAGAAAGCTTTATCCATTACAAACCGCGGAATGCTGAATCTTTTTCTTCATTGTCGCGGATGTTTCGAAGGCTGGAGCACCTAGAATGCAATGCGTTTAAAAAACGGTAAAATTAGCCAGCTAGTGGTAATATTTAAATATCTAGAGATTGTAAACAAATCAAATAAATTACCACTTTCTCACGAATTGGGGTAAGCTAGGGGCAACTTCTGCAGGACAGACATATCCCAGTCTTCCTATCGTTATAGCTGTTGTTTTAAATAGAGAAATGGATCAATTTAGTATACAACAAA
>JAAXNX010000421.1:0-30414 GCA_036491905.1 Folsomia manolachei
AAAGAAGGAGACATAGTTGAGTAGCTGGCTATTCTTGAAGATAAGCCACTTACGCATTTGACAATCCAATCGAATCGTATCGATCCGGACGAAGATTTCGATAATAAGATAGAATTTCCATGCCTGGTCGAATACTCCCAATCACTTTAACAGCCGTCTCGATATGATCTGGGTCGAGAAGGTGGATCAATGGAAAGCCCCATAAGTGCTCTTCCTTAATGATGGGACCGAATTCGGACATCCTGGCTAAATATTGGGGTAAAGAAGCTTATCATCAGATAAGATAAGGAAGTCATACACTTACCCTTGTTTGCTTCGTAGAGATCCGACATCCTTAAAGCCGAGCTAGTGAGAGTTGTCCCAAAAATTGGGAGTGGGACCGGGCCTGGGATTTGTTTTACGGATTTTAGTCCGGATCTTAGAGAACCAGCCTTATCTTTGAATAAACCTGGACAGAAAATTATCTTAATCTGGCTGGGACAAGTCTTAAATCAAATGACTCACCTAGAGAGTTGAGAATTGTGGCGAAAAACTGGACAAGAGCCAGGAAGCCGACCTGCACCCATTGAAGGAGAAGGACCCAAATGGGTAGGTGTGGTTTGGATGAGGTCCCAGATAAGGTCTTATCCTCTCCCATTCTGAAGCCTTTAAGTAGTAAAGAACTCAATGGAAAGTGTGAGAATTGCTTGGTACAACGAATTCATGAGTAAATGAGACTAAATGAAATGCATGTATTACTGAAATAAAAACAATTCTGAGAATATTTGAGAATGTTTTATCTCAATCACACTCTTGAGTGATAATGCAGTGAACTTGGGTTAATTGCAATTTGTAAATTATTGGGCTAGAGCTATGCAAACTGATAAATTTAATCTTGTGCGTCAACAGTTTACTGAAGGCTTACGAACTAAATGGTGTGGTGAGACAATCTTTTAGTAATTTTCAGAGAGTTGCTTCTAAATAATCTTATCTATTCACGCACTAGATGCAGATATGGGATAAAGAGATTTGTGATTAATTGACGAAATTATGTAATTACTCTGGACTTGAGCTTGAAGTCTGGACATAAACTGACCAGCAGATTGCTATAGGTTAGATAGAATAGAACTGCATTTGATTCACCTTCACCCTGTAAATGTTTATCGGTGATATAAATGTAACTTGAGGCAGGCTGGTTAAGTATATGATATTATGTCACTTGTGCATGAAACAAGCAACCCTTTCCTGGCTGAGAGTTAACAATGGATTATATGCAAATGAAACGGAACCACGTGTGCATGGAATGTTTCTTTGATATTATTGTTTATTAGGTAGTAACAGTAAGTAAACTCTATAATTTGGGCACAAAAAATAGCCATGATTCAATTTTAAATTGATTTCATTAATCAAACTAAATATTTAAGTCTGCGACTTGCTTTTAAGTTATAGAAAATATAATGGCATTAGCAATTAGCATGCAGATGCTCATTGGTACATATGTATGTTTTAGGAATGATTCATATCACTCTCGTTTTGACTTGAGTCAATCACAATATTTTACAATCGGACTCTTGTCAATTATACTTAAAATTAACGGTCATCACAATCAGTTCCTCTTATAACTAATAAAGTTATCACGGGCGATTTGTCATAAATAAATAGCACGAAATCTTATACAAAAGATCAAACCTCGGCAGGATGATTGTCATGAAAAAGGTTAAGCACATTTGGATTGGAGTACATTCAAATAAAATGTGTGGGAAAATCCGTACGGATCTGGCTACGTTCAAGGTTATCATTGAGGCGACGAAGACTGTCAGAATCTCCGGTCCAATCCCTGGTTAAAAGAAAAAGGCTCAAATTAGTATACGACAATTGAGTAAAATCCTTTAGTAGTGGTATGATCTTTACCGGTAGCCATTGGCCAACTCTTTGGCACGTAGGGCGCCCTAGAATATATTAAATACATTTATAATTAAATTTATGCATACAAAACTTTGTAAACTTTTATGTACAATGAAGTAAACTACATTTACCCAGTGAGCATAATACGTTGGAGTGGGATAACTGACGGACCGATTGCATCTAGAAGGATTAAAGATATTTAATGAAAGTATGGCGTCAAAATCAAATTACTATATGAAATCCTACCTTGAGTAGTTGTAGCATAGGAAATAACTCAAGGTTTGTATTTGGTCGAAGGTAAAGTCGCTATCGTCCCACAAGACATGGTAATGGGTTGGACGTGAGGTGCCCTTTTACACAATAATAAAAAAAACTCTTAAAATGGATATAAAAATAGCGTCAAATGACAAAAACCATTAATCGCCCAATCAACTTACCAACATGCCCTTGTGGCTGAGCAAATAATAATCTGCTTTCCCTACAATTTCCGTGTCCACCACTGTGCCCGGTGGGACATTGTCATTTCCAACTTTTCCTCCCTCTTCTCGAAAAAATCGGACTTTATGACGTTTTTGAACGGCGATAAATGTGATGGGCGGCTTGTAGTTTGGTGACAGCTGAGTGCAGGCCGCTCTTATTCCCATCATCTCTTTTTGTAGTACCTAAAAAATCAATTAGTTTTTAAGCCCTGGAGTTCTTTTGCAAAGGAAAAAAAACTTGCCAATTATTTAATAACTTACTTCTGGGAATTGGCTATCGCCAACGCCATCACGAAAGACTACGATCCTCTGAGGTTGGCACTTGCTGCGTCCTTTAAATTCTATTAACATATTTGCCACAATCCGGTCTAAATTTTCCACCACTTCCGCCGCCCCGATTGCTCTATCCGCCAGACGAATTTGTGCCTGTATGTGACACAAATAGGGCATGCCGGTCCTATCTAACGACCCTGTCACCGATGCAAAACTTGGGAAACCTTGCGGTTGTCCTAAGGGAATGAATAGATGTGAATAATAAACTAGGAGGAACCTGTAATTTCTTTAGTTAAGCCCAAAACTGTAGTTCTCACCAGCGATTGGAAGACTGGGATGAGTGACATCAATCCCAATGATGAGCGTAGGGACTCGGAGGATACTCACTCCTGCAAATGCCGGTTCAGGGTAGAGTGGTACATGGTTAATTCCTCCAAGTTTCGCATTCATTTTCAATAAAATGTTGCGTATTATTGAGCGGTCATTTTTATAAAAGTTCTTGTCTTGTACGCAGCACGTTAGCACATCTGCCTTGTCGGCCCGCTCAGCTGCCTGTTTCACCTGTCCATAGCAATCCGTTGGCTTTGGTGGAATCACAACAAGAATCAAAGAAGATTTTGGATTTTGAAATCCAGCCTTGATTTGTCGGAATTGCCCATCAAGACGTTGAACACGGGCATTGTGGTCGCGGTCATTGCGGCCAAACTCTACATCATATACATAGGGGTCTTTTGGAATAGTCATCCCTCGAGCTCTGCCTTCGGTTACTATCATTGACGTGAAGTTATGGACATCGTTCCTAACCATGATGCAAAAGCTCATATTGCAAATTTGTTAAAAGTGAAAGAAATATTTAAATTTAAAAGAAAAACGCACGGCTCTAGACGGGATCGCAAACCGACGCCAACAACAGCCCATGAAGAAATATCCATTGGCGTATAAAATTTTACATCGCTGCCGAATATATCCCACGTCCCGTCCATTGGCTGGACGCGTCCTTTACACCCTGGTCTCTGGCCAGAATTACTGTCGCCATAACACAATTCCGGAGGAGCAAGAACTCGGGTGTTTGGCAAAATGTGCATTTGCTTATTTGGCATTGTGACACCAAATTCGCTCAGCAGAGGATGACCTGGTAGCCTCAACTCATTCACCTGACCAAGAAATGGGAACTTGGAGAAAGTTCAAAAATTCATACATAATAAGTAGCTACCGTTCGTTGTATACTGGCCGCTTTTTGATTTGGCTTTTCGGTGCAAAACCCCAACCTGAAGAATAAATCAGTTAAGTAACCAAAAATATTATAAATAAAGGTAAAGGTACTAACATCTTTCGTTGTGGGTTCCCTTGGAGGAGGCGATTAATATTTTGAGAGCTTTTAATCTGGCAGAACTATATTCAAACAAAAAATCGATTTCATCCATAAAACTCTCAGAATGACGTCTATACCATCGAGCATAAAAACAAACCTCTGCCGGCACGTCAGCTTTCCCAAGCTTTAGGATTGGCTGGTTAGGGTAGGTTAATGGGACTCCTAGTACTCTCGCGAAATAATCAGCCACCGAAACTTGGCGCCCTTGATAAGGAAACATGATCCCTCTGGCATAGCACGGATTTTTGCTATCTGGCCCGAAGCCGCATATACCGTCAAACCTACTGTCCATAACCTTTCCCTTGACTGTTCTACGTACTTTGCACGCTACAAAAATTAAGAAAATAACACAGCATAAATTTCATTTCAATGGTGCATAAATTATACATATTAAAAGTTAGCAATTTATAAGTAAATGTGATAGGTCAAGGCAAACACAATGTAATCAAAAGCTGGAGAATGATGGTTTCACTGTTTTTACATTGGTCATTACGAAGCCACAACTTTTAAAATTCCCGTGAAGCAAATAAAGAATTGGCATGCAATTAGATGTCTAGGTCATTACTAATTATTTAGTAAAAAAAATAATTGAAAAGTGCCAAAATCGGATTCTTTATCTATTGATTTTTATCATTCGAAGTTTATTTTCAACTTGACTAATGAATATGTGTGACTCTTTTGCCTATCTTTGACCTGAGATGAAGCCCAAAATTTTAAATTTCAGTCAATGCACTTATCTTTCAGAGTTAAAGCCCTGGCTTGGCTTTCACGAAGTATTACACACCCAAACAAACGGACCGGTATAATTTAATAACAATTAATTGGTATTACTCACTTTTTAAAATATTCATGACGCTATCATAGTCCGATGTTTGCCACTTATCAACATCAATCGCTTTTCCAAAATCTGCATCTGTACATCGATTTTGGGAATTAGCGTATCTATCTCGCGTGAAAATCTCTCCCATGGCATCCAGAACCTTTTGTCCAATCAGAAACGCAGAGTTTTGAACTTCGACCTAATAATTGGAGTTAGGACCAATTTAAGAAACCCGTGAAATTGAGTTTTAAAAGTTAAACAAAACAAATTACATTGATGAATGGCTTCCACGTGGCGCCGAGGGTGCATATAAGGGATGCCCCTTTCCAGTTCATCATTCCTTGTCCTAGGTAATTCGATTCATCTGGGATCAGCTCTTTTTTCATTAAGGCTGACCGACCCAATGGCATGTAGGCATCCGAACCCACGTTTTTCAGTAGGATATTATACACCTAGAAAGAAACGTAAAAATTACGTGAAAAAATATTCGTTTAGTAAGAATTAATGCGAAGTTCCCCTTAATCACCTGTTTCATTTCGCCCAGCTCTGGATGGTCCAAGATTCCATCAGTAATTAATTTCTGGACGCGATTTAGGTCTGTCAATAAAGTGAATAAAACCTTAATTATTAATTACTTATCCAATTATAAGATTAACGACTTATCAGTTTAGCAGAATCAGAAATAAAGTAAATGAAATTACCAACGGCAAATTCAGCCACCTATTAAAAAAGCAGTAAAATCAGTACCAATCCAGTGAATAATCACAACGTTTCAACCAAATTACCTCCAAAGTGATGTGATAGATTCGGTTCGAGTCATCTTCGCCTGTAAGACATGAATGCCAATATTTTTACAAGTGATAAGCTTTCTAATTACAGTTTCCCTGTCCATTCATTACCTTCTAAATCTGAGTGATGGATTTGGTGTTGAAGACGGACAGTGGGCTGCAACTGCTTGGTTGTTATTACAATTTTGGAGAAATCGGTTATGATACCGTTGGATTTGTTCTTGTTTGCGTTTTGGAACCATTCAGACCTTCATTAATAAAATAGACAAACTCAAAATTAATGAGCACATGAAACTCATGAAATTGCCGAGTGACTAATAAAATTTACATTAAACGAGACTTAAGGAGAGCCATGATTTTCTTAACAATGTCCTTATTAATCTTTGGCGCAGGTGGTTGGTTGTCGTCTCCAGCGGGATCTGGTCGAGCAGTTGGGGGTTGTGATTGTCTTCCACGACCACGGCCACCACCGCGACCTCTTCCTCCTGCAGTTGGAGGAGCAGCTGCTTCTGGAGGATTTGCTCCTTGTTCTGGATCCTATTGGAAAGATATAACTTTTGATAAAAAATTGTGGATATTACGACTTTTGTTTGAAATAATTTTTTCTAAAATCTTACAGTTTTAATTCTTTCTTCCCGAATGTTGGCTTCGTAGCGGTAAAGGTTTTGTGGGAGTTGTATGTTAACCAGCCAATGGTTGGTAAAGACATTTAGCCGAGTTTTAGCCAGTGTACCAGGATCCTTCGATGGCATTAGTAGCTTGACTTGATCTTGAAGATTTGCATTTGTCGGGAATTCGGGCTCGTACCAATTGTTAGGTACTTTAACAGGGGCCATCTCACAAGGGAGTGGCATGGGTTGGGGATCATAGCGAACCTCACTGGCTCGCCCTCCACCCCTTCCTCCAAACCCACCTCCACCCCCTCGGTCTCCGCCTCCTCCTCGGAAACCACCCCCACCACCTCGGTCTCCGCCTCCTCCTCGGAATCCACCCCCACGTCCACCTCGATCTCCACCCCCACCCCCACGTCCACCTCGATCTCCACCCCCTTGAAACCCGCCGCCACCACGACCACCTGTGACAAGATTCCCAAAATTAGTTCAAAACCTTACTTATTTCCAACCCAGCCAATGAATCATAACTACAAAGTCTCTTACCTCTGGGTGGGCGTGACATTTCAAGTAATTAATTAATGAGTTTAACAGTCTTTCCTTCCAACCCTCTACCAGTCAGCTCTTGCCTCACTATCCTACCTAACTACGTCGTAAGTAGTAGCCAACTGCTAGCACTCGCCTCCTATCCTACCAGCTAGCAACTACTCGTTAGAACAAGGAAATTAGCCAATTCTTAGTCACTCTAATATCATAAGCCCTTTGCTAAGTGGCACCTAACCAGAAATCAATTAATTACAAAATCGTCAATTAATTTGGAATGAATTTAATCCGAGCAGACTGATCAACCTAGTTCCCCACCAGTGGCTGAGAACGTTGTGGACCTGATCCCGCGAGTGGCTGTGATTGGTGGAGGGTTCAGCCAATGGGAGTCGTCGGACGCTGAGTACAATACAACGGTGACACTGCTCCGGTCCCTGTCTTGTGCTGAGGATTATCTGGTTTTACACTATTTTACAAGGTAAGACAAATCAATTACTGGTTTTTTATAGAGGGAATAAATTATTAGCAATGATAAGGTGAGGGATAAGGACCTTATCGGGAGGTGGACTTATCTGAGATAAGGGGAGAAGTATCCATTTTCTTGGGGCAGGAATGAGTGAGGCACTTTTTGAGACGAGGGTTTTAATACTTGTAATTTAAACTAGTATGTAAAGTTAAGAACGTTAAGTTAAAGGAGTGATAAAAGGCAAGGAACAAAGAAATGCAGAGTATTTGTAATTCAGGAGTAAATTAAAGATGGACGGTTTTTTTGTAGGATTCATTTAAGTTGTGTTCTCTGGTCATGTTTTGCTTTATTTCATGAATTGAATATGTTGGGAATAAAGTATCGGGTCTTTAATAGGCGTGTTTAAGGGTTAAGGTCATTTCAGGAGTAGTTTTTAACCCTTCCGGTTCTTTTGGGGACTTCGTTTTTTTTAGTGCGGGCATGATGGATGAGGCTTTTGTTGGCGGTTCATGGGTCGGCTTTTTTCCTGTTGTATTTGCTATAGCGAGGCAGGCATTGAATGAGAATTGAGAATTGTCTTTAAGAGGATTTCCAGTCTTTAAGAGAGGAGTTTGAATGCGAGTTAAGGCCTTGTAAGGGAATTTCCAGTCTGTAAGAGAAGAGAGTTGAGTCAAGAGAAATTTTATTGTGAATTATTGTTTAGACTATAAATTCAAAAACTTTCGATTCATTACAGTTTGACTATTTATTCTACTTCATTACTAATTGTCATACGAGAGTAGAGTCAGGTCAATAAAATATAGACGTGTTGTTGTACGTTAAACGTGATTTCCACAAATTACGATATTCCATTTTAAGTTATAATTTATAACTAATCAGAGGTGAGTGATTGAATTATTCTGGTTTGGTCAAAGATGTCATAGTTGACATTTTATGGGTTATTTTATGGGGTTAGTAATCGAGAAATGCCGGTTTTGTTTACCTTATCCTTTTCACACAATTTGAAATAATTTCCTTTCCAGAACCTCATAATGCCACGTGCAAAAAATGACTCAAAACCCCGTGGCCGTATGACGGCTTATGCCTTCTTTGTCCAAACCTGCAGGGAAGAACATAAAAAGAAGCATCCGGATGAGAGCGTCGTCTTTTCCGAGTTTTCTAGAAAATGTGCAGAACGCTGGAAGGTAGGTCATGGCTAACTTATTTTATAAAGGTTGAAATTGATAAGTGAAACATAATTTTGTAGACAATGTCGGAAAAGGAAAAGAAACGTTTTCAAGAAATGGCGGACAGGGACAAGAAACGTTACGAGTTGGAAATGCAAGACTATGTACCAGCCAAAGGAGAGAAGGGACGTGGAAAGAAGCGTCGTCACACAAAAGATCCCAACGCCCCGAAAAGATCCCTTTCCGCTTTCTTTTGGTTCTGTAATGATGAGCGACCCAAAGTTAAGGGAATTAATCCGGAATACGGAGTCGGCGAAATCGCCAAGGAGCTTGGTCGTCTGTGGTCTGAGGCTGAGCAGGAAGTTAAACGAAAGTATGAAGCTATGGCGGAGAGAGATAAGGCCCGCTATGAGAGGGTAAGCTTTATACAAGTTTCAGTATGCACCTCACTTTTATGAAGCTAAGAATTTTAGCAATAATTAATCACACATTAATTATTTTTAGGAAATGACCGCCTACAAGAAGAAAGGAAAGGTTGAGCCTGTCCCAGTCCCACAAGAACAAGACGACGATGAAGATGAGGATGATGAGTCGGATGAATAAATTATACACCAATTTCTTCTTTAAATTACAGATATTTCCTAATATTACTCCAGAATTATTCTTATCATGATGTATTGACATCGACACCAATAATAGTTTGTAAATTACAATTAGCTGGCTGATTAATTAGTAATTCTTCTTGAATCCTCCGTTACAATACTTCGTCTTATACTATGGTTCGTTAAACCCTGTGTAATCATTATTCAGTGAAAGAATTGTATTTTTTATTTTTGTTTAAAAATTCTACTACCTAAGTACCAGATCTGTCTACGACTACTCTACGCTGTTTTGATAGCAACAGTGTTATCATGTTATTCATTGTTATTTCTTCTTTTAAAATTAAATCGTGACTATAAAATAATTAAATTGGAATCGATTCCTTTTTGTAATGAGTAACTGCCATCAAGTATCGTTTGTCACGTTAAAATAAACTTCAATCCCTCAAGTTTAAGTTTTGTTTTGGTGTCCAATTCTTTTTCATCGGATAACTGACTTGTCATAAGTAATCCACTTATATCATCTTTTAAGCATTACTCAATCTCATCCTGACTTATCCTTCTCCATGGGTTAAAGAGTAAAACATAGTTTATTGGGTTGGTTATGCATATAATGATCAAAATTCATTGAGAGGACACTTGTAACCAATTTCCTTGACCTACTTTATTGTCACATGAGATGAGTTGGTTAAATAAATGTGACAGAGTGTGACTGACTAACTGGCTGGAGAAATAATCGTCAAAAGTTTACTTAAAAATTGTAAAATTTCCATAAAATAAAGCCAAAATTTTCTTTATAGAATGGTGGAGCAACCGAGTCCCAATCTGCCTCTGGTCCATCCTATCATCAAATTGAGAAACTGTCTCATCCTAAGAAATCATGCCCTGGTTCGGGACGACCTTTGGATAAGTGGGTCATCAATTATTGACCCGGAATGGCTATTCTATGCTCAAAGGATTCTACCGGATACAGTTATTGATTGTCGGGGGGCAATCATTTCACCGGGATTTATCGATGTGCAGCTAAATGGTAGGTGACATAAAGTTAAGTGCACAAGCATAATGGGCTAAATTGACATTGTTAGCAAATAACAATGGATTTTCTAATAATTACTGGATGACGAAAGAGAAATTGATGTAGCTTTGTGAAAGTAGGGAAAATATTCATCGACAAAAATGCAGGTATTCATAATCGGCAAATTAGAAATGACCGGAAATCAGGGACAACGATACGATTTCATTGATTCTTTCATATTGACCTGGTTGGATTCTAAATTGTGCACAATATTATCTCTACCAGTTTGAATTGAGGAAACATGAAAAACAGAGCTTTGAATGGTTTTGATCAGATCAGAGATAAGATTCTTATCTTTTTGAGTTTCAGCTTGACATTCCAACATTATGATAGAAATTGTGAGAAATCAATGCATGGAAAAATATGACAACTGCCAACTTACGAACGGATACATAAATACATAATGGCTTCGTATGAACAAGTTGTGAAACAAGAGAAACTTTTTTGTATTGATTTGGTGTCATGCCATGTTTTTTAAGGTTTTTTCTTAAAAAGTGCAACTGGGTTTACTTTAGCGAGGCCTGAGCGAGGCTCTGTATTTCTCATTTTGGCATGAAACCTGTTAATGCTAAATTATTAAATTAATGGAATTATTGCTAATTTCACATATTTTAGTAATAAATACTCAACTTATTGCATGCATTGTTCCCAGTTTAGTTAATAGATGACACATTTTTGTCATGTTTTAGAATTGTTGCATTTAATTGTGGCATTAGGATTACGACTGTTTTTTAAAACTTTCAGGTGGATTCGGAGTAGATTTTTCCTACGACGTGGACACCGTTGATGTCGGGATACTGACCGTCGCCAAAGGGATTATAGCTCATGGCGTGACCTCCTTCTGCCCCACCCTAGTCTCCTCACATCCCCATGTGTACTCCAAGGTACAACCCTTATGCAGTGTAAAACTATTATGAGCAGTTACCGACTTAAGATAAGTCACTTATCATTATTTTCCATAGGTTTTGCCCCACCTAAAAAAGTCCACTGGTGGTCCACACGGGGCCCAAGTTCTTGGGGCGCATGTAGAAGGACCATTTATCAACCCAGAGAAAAAAGGGGCTCATGACCAAGCTACTATGAAAACGTTTGAAAAAGTGCGAGATATGAAGTTATCTGAAAGTGAAGTACCTGATTAATTATGTCTTTGATTGACTCAGGGAATGGACTCGTTAAAAGAGGTGTACGGCCATATTGACGCCATTTGCATGATAACCATTGCTCCCGAACTGCCAAATGCGATCCAAGTTTGCCAGCAACTGGAGGAAATGGGAGTTATTGTGTCTGTCGGTAAGAAAGGTTTCACAAATTTTTGATGCAATTTATGGAATATTTTGTGATTTTTGTTCATGCTCAGGTCATTCCATGGCGAATATAGCGGAAGGCGAGCTTGCCGTAAATAATGGAGCTTCTTTTATAACGCACCTTTTTAATGCGATGTTACCCGTGAGTCATAAATTAGTTAGGGAACAAATTTGAATAAGGAAACTGAATTTGGTGTGATATGCAGTTTCATCACCGTGATCCAGGACTTGTGGGATTGCTTGGGTCCGAGAATTTACCTCCAGGGAAAACAATTTATTACGGAATAATCGCAGATGGGAATCATACTCATCCATCGACGACACGAATTGCGTACAGATCTTATCCTAAGGGTGCGTGGGAGTAAGAAATGCAGCGAAGAAAGATAAACCTATAAAATATCGTGATTTGTCTTAGGAATCGTGCTGGTGACGGACGCCTGCTCAGCTATGGGACTGACCGACGGGGTTTATCACATTGGTCAACAAGTCATTCAAGTCACAGGGACCAAGGCATTGGTTAAGGGGACAAATACTTTAGCCGGAAGTGTTGCAACTATGCTGTCCTGTATCCAATATTTTTGGAAAACTACGAGTAATTGAAAATCAAAGAAATTTTGAAAGAGTTCCCTCACTAATTTGAAATTGTTTTACAGAGTGCACCCTAGTCGAAGCCCTAGAAGCAGCGACCCTTCATCCAGCTAAACTTTTAAAAATAGACCAAAACAAAGGAACCCTAGCCTTTGGATCGGATGCGGATCTTGTCTTCCTAAAACCGGACACCCTGGACGTCATCTCAACTTGGATTGGGGGTGTCTGTGTCTATCAAAATGATTCGGATGGACTCCCTAATCTTCAAGTCAAACAAAAATCTTGATAAATTAAGTTCCCCTCAATTGTAGCTGAATCTTAAAATAGAAATTAAGTAAATAACATATTTGACACGAAATCAGTTTAGTTTTCACATTACGACTTTATTGTAACCAGTCCAGTTAACACAGAATTAAGAAAATAAAAACTTTACAATTTTTACTTAGAAGATTCCGCATTAAGTGTCTGCAGTCCTTTGAAGGTGGCAACAGGGACAAAAGTTACGATTGTGTAGAGTTTGTGAACCGAGTCCTCATCGTCGTTCCTTCTTCGCTCAAGTTTGATTCGAAGGCGGAAGGGCACATTCCTGGAAAGAAGAATTAAATCAGTAACTTTGATAAGGAACCGCTAGATAAGTTAACTAGTTGGTTATCAACTGTCCCAGTATTTCCTTGGGATATTGATCACAAAATAGATCACAACCCTACACATAACTGTGTTCAATGTTCCCACTATGAGCGCACAGATGAAAAATGGAATGTTTTCACTTGTCGGCTTAATTTGTGGGGAACCCTACCCCTAGATAACTTATCAATGGGTTATCATTTAAAAGACACTCACCTTACTCCCCTCGACCAAACTTGTTTGTTGACCGTCTCCTCGATGCGGACGTCGGCCGTGCCCATTTGTTGCATGGCGAATTTTCTAATTTCCGTAATAGCTCTGGGTGCCCGTCGCTTGAATCGGATTCCATGGAGACGTTTGTGGAGATTGATGGTGTAAACCCGGCTCAGAACCTCGTTGATGGTGGACTTCTTCTTCTCTCCTTTCTGCTTTGCCATCTAAACAAGGGGGCAAGAGACACAATTAGCCTAATTGAATTAGGGGCTGACCTCTGACCTCGGGGGAGTGGGTTGGGGACAACTTTAATTACTTGGGTAAGTGACTTACTTTGAATTTTTATTAAATTTCTTCAAAATTATGAGAAGACGAGCTGATGGTTGGAGAACAACGTGCTGAATGAGTGACTGGGGTTTCTCTCAATAGAGGGGCAGTAGCCGGCTAAATAGACACTGGTGCCCTAGTAAGGAAAAATAGGAGAAGGTGGCGCTGGGCTCATCGTTATAAGAGTGGAAGTAAAATAAATCTCATGTTTTTTGGAAGTCTCAACTTTTATGAATTTTTCATAATGAATGAAATTTTATGAGATTTTATGAAACTCTAATTTTGTAAGAGTTATAAAAATAGGGAGGGAAGTAACTGGTACGGTAATATGATACAAATTTTGGTTTTACAAAGGATGAATGAAAAGATTGCATTATTTGGTAGCAGTTTTGACCCGTTTTATATCAATTAGGGAAAGAATTTGTTAGAGGGTAGGAAGGTTAATGGAGTTATATTAGCTTGACTAATTATAGGAGGCAATTATGTAATTATGTCGCAAACTTGTTACTCGTCGCAAAAAATCGGGTAAAAATGAATTGAGTTGGTTGCAGAGGACGGTGGTGGCGACGCGGCAAGTTGCATCCTTTCTTGTTTTGATTTAGTTTTGGTTTGCGACACACTTGTCACTCACAAGGAATTATTTAGCAGATAGGAAATTACGTGACCTATTTTAAAACTTGTAATTTAGTGAACAGTAATTTGTGCTGTTTACCGAGGATAACTGACTTATCAGAAGGCAACGAGTGAGTACTTTGTACTTGAAAAATTATTGTAATTCTGAGTAAATTAGAAATATTTAGAAATGAACGGCGGAGGAAGTGTGGGAGGAGGAGGAGGACCTCAGTACATGAGTGAAGATGATTTTGAAGATTATAAACCGACCCTGCCCTACTACCCGGGTATTTATTTATACGATATTTTGATTAAATTCGGTAGACAGGAACTTAATGGTATTTTTTGTAATTAAATGAAGGTGGTAACCCTACCTTAGCTCCAGGAGGACATCCCTCATCACTGTCAGGGCCTCAGCAGACGGGACTTAACTTTTCTAGTACCTCCAGCACTGGTGGGGGTCAGGGGTCATCGTCAAGGAATCAGATTTGTTGCTTAGTCGACGATGGGAAGAGGTGCAGTAGATTTGCGGGTAATGCCAGTTACAGCAAACGCATCCAGAAGACGGTTTACTACAAGAGGCTCAAGTTGGAGATTGATTTAAATGTGAGATAAGCCAAGATAAGCTTCGAGCGTGATTGTTTGCTAATATTTTTCCTGTTTTTAAGGCGAATCACATCTACATTTGTGACTATCATAAGATGGTTATTCAAAATGCGAGATCCCGACAGAAAAAGGAGTCCGAGGATGAGACCAATGATGGCGATGATATCCCGGATGTGGACCTTTTCCAGCTGCAAGTCAATACTTTGCGGCGATACAAGAAACACTTTAAAATCCCGAGTCGTCCTGGGCTAAATAAGGCGCAGTTGGCGGATGTAAGAAGTCTTTAAAATGAATAATTTGAAAATATAAGTATTTGGTTGTGTGTCTTATCATCATGATTTTTATGCAGATTCTCATGCGGCACTTTAAAACCATCCCTGCCATGGAGAAGGAAACGGTTACTTATTTTATTTACATGATAAAATCAGAGAAAAACAAGTTGGATAATCCAACCCGAGGCGGTGACTCCTTGGGGGGTGGAGGCAATGGGGGCAGTAATGAATTTTCGGATCGATACTAAGGATTTGAAGAGGGGATGGCTACTATTTAAGCATTTACACGTTTTATTGATGGTGTTATCTACGTTTCTGATAATGCTGATTCATTGCTGCTGCCAATCTCAGATTCTAGTGTATTTTTGTATTGATTTGAATTGACGTGGTTTCTGTACGTTATGCATTTCTAATTATTGTTATTTTATCATGAATGTATTTAATGTGGGTGTGACCTCCACAAAATATTATTTTGACGAGTATCTAAAGTCTATCCCTCCTGAAATTTTGACACTTTTCCTTCCACTTTGCTATTGCCGTGTGATTTTGAGGTTTCTTTACAATATTTTGTAAAAAAAATTAAAATAGTGTTTTTTGAAAAATGTAATAAAACGTGAAGTCGGTGAAAAATTGAGATGCTATTCTTGCATTTTAGGGAAGAAAAGAGTAGTATTTTATAATGAAACAAGTTTTGGATTAAACCATGAATTTATTTCAAGATATCAAGAATTAACTCTTATTACCTACTTCGATTTAGTTAGCCTATTTTTGAATTACGGGTGTATGCCTATCATAATGTCGCACTGGAATAAACTTAACAAAAGGGCAAGTTATGCCCGTTTAACAACGAATGACTTAATATATAAGACTAGACGGTCGACCACATAAGTTGGGATTTGCATGCATGCATTAATTACTTTAAAACATCGGTTTACGAAACAAGAGTCCGTCTCAGGAAATGCAAAACTGTTTTTACGTTTTAAAAGTAGACACCATTTTAGAAAGGCAATGATTCTTTTGCACAGCGTCCCATGGAACGAAGGAGTTTAAAAAATCCGGTATCCTTTGGTTTTTCTAAGCCACGCATCAATCGATTCTTCATAACTGCAACAAATTCACGATTACTAAGTTGGCCATCCTCTACAATCATAGGAACAAAACGCATTATAAGCTTGATTAATGAGTGTTATATCGTATTTTCACAAATATCTTTTCAATTCACTCACGATTTTCATCAAACAGCGTAAAAACCACGTCCACAATGTGGTCTGAAAGTTCAACATGGGCAACCGTCCTTGCAACGTGTTTCAAGGTGCCTAAAAATTTCAACAAAATTTGAAATTCATTTTTGCTTTTGATTCGAGACACAAAAACTAAGGAATTTGTAATGCCCTCAATTAACCTACCTTGGTCAATGGCAGCTCCGGCAATGTGGTAAAATGTTAGAGCTGTGTCCACATCGTTAATGTTGCTTAATAGATGAAAAAATTTCTGATAATCCTCCAGTGACACTCCGGTTGCATACTCTTTGTCCTTGCACCTTTGAAAAAATTAAAAAATGTTGTTAAAGTTTGTAAACATGTTCATTTTGTGTCCAAAATTCCACATACTTTCTCTTAACTCTTTTCAACATACGAGCCTTCTTCTTTGCGGGGTATCCAGCATAGGCAAGAAGTAACTCGGCGAAATCAGCTTCACTAATTTTTCCTCCATCATTGGGCTCCTTTCTTTTAAATTCGAGTTTTAAGATTTCTGTTTGAAGTTGTTGTTGGAACTCGAGAAATTTTTCAATTGTTAATTTCTCTCGGCGAGTCTGTAGAGGAGACATCATTAGGAACTCTTGATTACTTCTTATCCAAATAAAAATATTGTATTTCATGAGGACACTTACCGTCCCGAAAAAATAGGAGTTTAAGGCTGAATTCATTTCCTGCCAAATTAAATAAATTTCGTTATGTATGGAAATTCTCCTTCCTTATAAATGTTATCGCTGCCTTACCCTCAAACTATTTGCAGAGACAGAATGCTCCCGGTGTCTAGCACCAATACTGGTTCTTTGCCTAATTAACGCCGTAACCTTCTCGAATTCTTCGACATCCACGTCTCCATCTCCATTGAGGTCAAACATTCGAAAAGCTATTTCAAAGTGGCGTCGAGATGCTGTGAATAAACAAGAGCATGGAAGTTAAATGCAATATTATTCCAGTCATAGCCTCATGATAAGACCCTTATCTTCCTTACTTGATAAAACAGTGAGTAGAAAAACATAATCGGAAAAGGAAATGAGCCCCGCACTTCCCAATTTGTAAAAAATGCTGTCAGGATGTAACTCCAGCTCCAAGAGTTTTCCGGCGAGCTAAAAGTTTAATTTGGATTTGATGAAATGAGCAATTTCACACCTTTTCTAGCTAAAGGTAAAATAATTGTGTTTGTGAAATGTTCACATTCAAGTCCAACTAATCCAGACGACATGCACGCGTTCAAATGAAAAGTTGGCAAATGTGGTTATGGCTAAATTACAATGAAAAAGGGTTAAGAAATAATGGCTCAACACTGGAAGAAACTTCTAAATCTATTGTTAATTTCGGGTGGGGTCAAGTCAAATATAAGACGCAATATGCAAAAGTAATTGGTTTGGATTAGGTGAATTTGGTTACAAAATTAGTTGTGAGGAATAAAAATTGGGACTTTTATTATTAGAAATGGTTGTCATTTTATAAATGGGACAGCATTTGAACCAAAAAATGCAGTGGTTGCGACCTTAAGAATAGTGCATGTGCTTCAAACTTGGCTAAGAATCTACACCTCGATAGGATTAGTAATTAACCGAAGGTTGTTAATTGATAGCAAGCAGCCATTCCATAATCCCAAGACCAAAATGTTGCAGTTACTTTAATCAGAAATATATAAGGGTGACGGAATGAATGGCAACGAAATTAGGAGCTTATGCCAGTCAAATTTAAAAAGTGCATCTATTCCTATAAACATTATTAAGTAAGTAATAATTGGGTGTGCATAGAAATATATAGAATGGCAAAGGTTACCTCCCGACTAATCTGTGAAAGTAAGGCAACATTGACCAAGAAGATGATTAGAGTGGATAGAAGATAGATTACAGGACAAGTATATTAAGATAAGATAGAATATGGCTAGATATACATAGATAAAGTAGAGGACAGAAAGATAGAATAAAATAGAAGTATCAAGATCAAGATCAAGATCAAGTCATTTCGATCATGGAGTCAGACATATTTATAAATTGTGCTGTGTTGTTTTCTTTAAATCGCTGGTAATTGTAATGTACTGAATAGTAATTTTACTGGAATTTCTCAATAAAATAGCTCACTTGTGAGAAAGATAATGAGAGACAGGGATGGGTTGTTGGCTAATTATTTTAATTATTGGCAAAATATTGTCTCCAGTGGAGGACTTACTTTTGGGTCGTAGCGTTTAAATTGGTCCAGGCCCAATCCTATGATAATAATCTCAGATAAGCATAAGAACAAAGGCATTTTAGGAATAATGCACAAATGATAACTTACCATCTGGCTGTTTAATTCCAGGAGTTATAGAGCGAAGAAAGTCGTCGGGTGTCATAAATACTTCCGTTTCTCCACTAATATGGATAACCTGCATGGAGGCAAAGTATCGAAACGTCTTGTCCGGGGTGGAATATTGTCGAATTCTGTTCTCATACTCGATTATCTGAAATGATGAATACATGATTAGCACAGGATTTACTTCATATTTACTCCTGATTACTTACCTTCCTATCCCGGAACCCAATTTTAGCCGATTTCTTCTTCGAAACTTCCTTCCCCCTTTCCGAACTGTCCGACTCGTTCTCCGTTTCCTCTCCGGTGGCAATCTTATCTTTGCGATTAGCCTCGGTCGGAGATGCGGCGTCGACTCGAGGGAACTTGATTTTGATGTCGTATTTCTCTATGATACTGCAATTAAAGGATAAATTAGATAACCCAGTAATGGCTAAGATAGTTGGCAAGTGATAAGTGACTTACTACTCCCAATCTATCATGCATCCTATCATGCAGAATAAGATGAAGGCGAGGACTTTAATGGTGAGGGTGGCTGGTGGGATGGGCTTATGGCCGAAATTACTGTAGCCTCCTTTGTGTTGGTATCTTTGGCGATAACCACCAAGTAAGTAGAGTGGCGACGGGGGAATGACGACATTACTGGTTCGCCAAGCGCCACTCCCACCAGTGGGTGATATCCGTTGTCGGTTACTGGGGACGATGAGGAGGGGACAGGAAGTGGATAAGGGTCGAAATTGATGGGAGGATGGTGTTAATGGGTGTTGGACCGCCCAACGACCAATTGCGGAGAGGACTTGGGTCCGGGTTCGGGAAGGGAGGGTCCAGTACATTACTACAAAATAGTAAAATATTAATTACTCCAATTTTTGGCAATTAAAATTGAACTATTGAATTTGTAAAGTTGTCAAACTCACTCCTGGTTCCAATCAATTATTGGTTATTGATAACCTCATTCTTGTTGGGAAAGGGAATAGTTTTTTAGGTGTAATTAACTAATTGAACTATTAAATATTATTAAATGTCCACATGACTTTTGGGTTGGATTGCCTCGACTTCCCTCAAAACTAAGTGAATGAGTTTCAAGTCAGTGTTGGTTTGGGCGAAGTGATATTTCTCAGGCTAGAGTTTTGTCGCAGAGAGAACAATTTGGATCGATATGTTCTCTCGTAACGTTGTCCAGGACAAAGTGTTCTGCATGCAATTTTGCCCATGAAAACCCACTGGTGCCTAAGAGTAGAGGGGAACTCTGATTTTGTATTTTTGAAATAATTATGCAAATAGAATTGGGAATCGATTGGAATCAATCAATAAATCTAATTTCCTGTGATTAAAAGGTAGAAAGGATGCTTAGTTGAGGTCTAAGTATTGGTGAAATGAATTAGTTTATGGTGGAAAATGTCATTTAAAAGTCATGATAAGCAGCTTATCCACCGGCAGGGTTAAGACATGAGGCAAAAAAGTTTTTATTACAGTTCACAAATGACGAATAACAATTACATGTTTCATATTATGTGACAAAAGCGACACGTTTTTAGCTAATTATATAAATTTTGAGTTTATAATTTAACGGGATGGTCACCGGTTGAATAATTTGGAGAAAATATTCAATAATTTAATACAGCCACCAAATAATAAGTGATTTATCCACAAATTCAGGTAATGGGTAAAGGAATGTTTTAAAATCTCAGGACAATTTCAACCACTAATCACGAACAAAATATATTTGTATGACAGAAATAATGAGAAATATTAAATTTAGTTTACATGGCATTTGAAAATGCATACCTGTAAATATCGGACATGGCACTAGGAACATTTTTGTACAAAAAAACAGCCATTTCTTAAAATGTTAGTTAATACTATGTGAATATAATAATTATATAATTTCAACTCTCTTCCCTTTCAGTGTAGTAATACCCGTACTGAATGATAGCGAAGTGACATAAATCTTATTTTCATAAGAATTTTTTACCCGTATTCGTATTCCTTCAGTTACATTGTTGTTGGTTGAGTTTGCATAAAATAGTTAGCTTAATCTAACTAAATTAAATTTAGTAAATTTAGTGAGGTAGTAATTATTAGGTACGAAAACACAAATAATTTATTTATGGTAGTTTAGTAATTCTCTGAGAATTATTCTCGGCGCATAATTTCTTTACTTTCTTTTTATGCCAGCCTCACAAGCGTCACATGACCATTGGATCCAACTCGTTGAGCTTATCTAAATATTAGTAAGGTTATCATTTTACAAGTAGCCTACGAAGGAACGGAAGGAAAGGCGAGAATATGTTCAGTCTTGTAGTTCACAAAGACGGACAATAATTTACTTGCGGAGGTTTGAGACAAAATATTATTTTATACTTGAGACCATTGGATAATTATCCTTAACTTAGGGTAGTTCATCAGTCTATTAATTTCATGGAGTAATTTTTACAGGACTAATTAGAAAAATATGAGTAGTTTACTTAATTGTAGTAAAAATAGGTTATCTTATTAGAATTAGGAATTATTGAGGTAGTTGGTTAATCTATTGATTTCATAAATTCAGTAGTTCAGTTTGGCACAAAAGTTCAGTTTTCCAAGGACGATTATGACTTAAAGTTGCTATTTTGCTAAGGATTGAACATTTTTGAGGAACTTTTTGTTGCAAGTTTATAAATTATGGTACTCTATTGTTATGGCTTATTGTTGCAACAACTGAAGTGAACATGACAGAATTTCTCACGAAGAAACTATAACTTTTATTGAGACCCTTCATATTTGAATAGAAGTGAATTAATTTTTTTCTAAAAAAGCTCAAATTTTACATAAAAGTCAATCTGAGGAGAATTGTATAAATTAAGAAATCATTGAATTTTAATAGAAATCAAAATCTTTCCTGGAAATAAACTGCATAAGGCTTGACACGACATGTCAATCACCGGAAAGGTATAAACTCGTGATTCTGGCATTGTTTCCTATTTTATTTGCTGTGTTCACTCACCCAGAACTTTTCACCTGAATGTTTTTTTGGAAATGGAATTAATTTAGATTTTTGAAGAGGCTAACAACATTCATTTCTTTGTCCTATGAATGCCACTCATATCTTATTAGGTTGCCTACTTCTCTGACAATTAAGTTATGCAAAGGTACACATTTTTTAGGATATTTCTAAATATTTGACAGATTTCTACCTCACCGGGAATCTGGTAGTTCCTCTATTTTTACTCACTGGAATGTATTCATACCAAACTCGGGATTTTGATTGTAAATGTGTTTCTCATTTTAAAGTTTAAGGCAAGTCTATAAAGAAGATGACAGGTTAGATTGACAGCAAAATCTTAAACAGAGTTCTATTCTATTTCATGACACCGGGAGTCAGACAGACACTTTGTTGCAGGAATGATATTGAAAAATAATTCTAATTCACCGTCCATTTTTCTCTAAGCCACCGGGGTAATTTTTTATCCTGTATAAAAAAGCCCTTTCACGATTGTTTTGTAAGAGAGGAAGTTTGTATTCCTCCAAAATTTGGATGTTGGTCACGAGTAAATTCACCGAGAATCTGTCACAGATTATCTGTGTCCTAATAGATACCTTATCTAGAGTTGGTTATATTAATAAATATATGTTATCTATCTCCTAATTAGTTCACTAATTAATATACATAGTCTGAAGAGAGGGTGACGGTCATCACCTCGCCTCAGTTCTAATGTAATACCCGTATTGATTCCATACTTTTTAGCATTGATTTAAAATGCAAAAATGAGTCTTTCCTCACCTTTACTGCATTACTTTATACACTACTGCTTAACTAAATGACTGTAATCTACTGGTTGGTAACGACAGGATAAAAAATATTCTCGAGTCAAGAATATTTCAAGGAACTCTACTCCGAAAGGTACACGCTTTACATATTTGTCCTGGGACAAAAAACCCGTAATGTGTGAATCACCATTGCATACAAAAGTTTGAGTTAACTTTTACTATAACTAAATAAAAAATGACAAAAATTAAATCACAAATTTTCAATGAGGTAGAAAATGAGGTAGTTCGTTTTTTAGGAATGACTGGTGAATATTACTCTTTAAGAGTAACTCTTAAAATATGTATCACCAGCTCTAAAACTTATTCAGACTCAAATAAAATGTATACTTCTTCCTATTACCCGTAATAATTGTTACTCTACTAATCTAAATGTATGTAATGTGTCAGTATTCACATTGGTACCCGTATTTGTTTCATGTAGTTTAATAAAATTAGTAAAACTAAACCTGGGACTTTCTCTTTGCCGAATTTTCACTTTCTTTACCGGGATTTGGATTGGTCTGGTCGGTCTTGGAAGACTCTTCTCTCAAGAGATGTTGTGGAATGTGGTTGGTCACTGGTGGGACTGGAGGGGATGATGATGCATGTGCGATGTTATGGCTTGGCTTGGCTTGGAGGCTGGCGATTCCCTAAAACAGGAAAAAGAAAATGGACATTTGAGTTTGAGAGTAAACTTATTGGATTTCATTGAAAAGAGGAAAAAACCGGGTTTCCCTTCTTTTCTTTCTTTTAGTTGCGCCTGTTAGAAATGGGAATGTTATGTTGATCTTATTACCTTTCACCCCAGGGATGGGGATGGATGTTGGTCTGACTCATTCCTCCCTCTGTCCAAAGTTCCCATACTTATTTTCTCTTCATCACTATTATAATACTCAGGGCTGGTGGAATGCTCATTGCTTGAGATGGAGTGACAATACCGTCCTCCCAGGGACCCTCGTGACCCTCCACTAGCACTGGGACTAGGTGAAGAAGCACTCACGCTGGAATGACTCCCACTAAAATTTCTACCCCTTCCAGAACCTCCGTCGCCGGAACCCACGCTCAGATCTTCGGGAACCGTTTGTTCTGGGAGGGCAGAGATGAAGGAGTCTAACCCTACTAGGCCTGAGGTCACGGTGGCCACGGGAAGTCCAGATACTCGGATAATTCGACGTGTCTCCCGTGATTTCCTTTCCCTTTTACCATGACCCCCGGTACTGGGTGGAGAGCCAGAATCCGGGGGAGAAAGTTGGACAGAATGCTCCTCTTCGGAGGGTTTAACGCATTTATGTTGTGTGAGATGATGACGCCGTCGGAATCGCATGGTACACACTTCACAATAGTATGGTTTCTGTCCTTTATGGATAAGCATGTGAGCCTTGAGTTGGTTGGAGTCGGAGAAGCGGGAGTCACATAGTTCACAGGAGTAGGGTTTCTCTCCGGTATGGACCCTCAAGTGCCGGCGGAGATTTGCCACTTGAACAAACTGCTTGTCACAATGGGAGCAGTTGTAAGGTTTTTCTCCTGTATGGAGTCGCATATGCGTTTTCAAATGGTGGTCTCGAGTGAATCGTTTTTCACAGATTTTGCAAAAATACGGTTTCTCTCCGGTATGAGTCCGCTCATGATTTTGAAGGACATGCTTATAACCAAAGCATCGACTGCAGATGGGACACGTAAAAACTTTGTCTCTGGATTGCTGATAATTTGATTGTTGGTGTTGAGTCCCTTTGGCGTTATTATTATTGTTATTGTTCAGACTTTGCTGGTCATCATCAGCAGTGAACAGGATTTTTTGCCCCATCCCATTTTTTGAGGGTTTATCGATTGGAATAATCGTTGGCGTCATATTCATATCAATCTTATTATTATTATCCGATTCCTTTTGTTGGAATGGAGCAGACGGGGAGACTCCATTCTCGGAACTAAGTCCCACTCCACCCCCTTTGTTCTTTTTGTTGGCTTTACTCACAGAAAAATTTGTTCCTCGTTTCCGATTGGAGTTGTTCTTGCTCCCATTCTTGTTCTTGTTATTATTAGTTGGTGTAGTGTTAAGGTCGAGATTTTGCTTGTTATTGTTGCTTCCTAGACTGAGGTTATTTATGCTGGAGGCGACCCGATTACCGGAGATTTTTCTTTGTTTCTCCCTCCCATTGCTGGTGGTATTGTTGGAGCAATTGTTATTGTTGACTTGGGCCTGTTGATTAACCCAGGAGGAGAGGATTTCTAATTGAGCATTTGGCAGGGAACCCAGTTGACCGGAGGTCAATCCACTCACGGGCAGGGTGGCAGAGTAGTCGCAAAGTCTTGGGGCAGTTTGTGGACAGATTGGGATTGGGATTGGAAGTTGAAATCTGGAACCTGGATTTGCGGCTGCGATGCTGGCAAATAAATGTGCGGAATAAAATGGATCCAAGATGGTTATCCCTTGAGAGGTGTTGATAAGGGAGAGACCCGAGAAAGGGGGAGACGGGATACTGGAAGTTACCAAGTGTTGCAGTTCTTGATCTCTTAGTAGCTTATCTCCCATGGGTGGAACGTGCGTTGTCTCCCCACCATCCCGCATTTCCTTCATTTTCATTCAAACTCTGGCCCAGGGTGGCCGAGCAGGGGTTTTAAAGTAGCACCAATTCTTCTTCCTAGAAACAAATGAGAAGATGGAAACAATGAAAAAATGATTTATCCGTGTCTTCCATCTCAACATGGTCCAGTTATTAATGGGATTTTAGTTTTGGATAAAGAAACTCAATCTCATTTCTGCAACTCATTCCACCGACTAATACTTCTCTGCCTGGCAAGGAAATGAATGCATTTACCAAACCCAATGAGGTGGCAGGATTACAAGAAAATATGAAGGAGGAAGGAAATAACAATATTTTTGTGCTCAAAAGGTTTGCATGGGGAAAAACTTAAAATTTTCCAACAAAGATCCCAAAAACTTGGAGACCCGTGAAATTCGTTGATTCCTTCTCCAAAATCAAGCCTTTATCGCTATCATTGTGCAGACTCAACCAGTGTCCTAAAGTCCTGCGGACTTAGTCCTGCCTCAACTCCAATTCTTTGGTTACTCCAAGAAATTTAAGATTTGACAGGATAGATGCTTCTGTTAAAAAAACCGTTGTTTCCCTTACATAACTTGGTATATGCCCTTTGTGGGACTGAGAGGAAACCAAACCAAGTGAAACCAACAACCAACCCGTCGTCTTTCCTTTCGTTTCTTGTCCAACAACAATGCTCTCATTGGTAACCACACAAAGGGCAGAGTTATGTGATGGACAGATGAAATCCAAATAATGGCACGGCCACAGTTTAAACTTGGCTCAACTTGAATAACAGGCAGGGAGCTATATTGCAGTTTCCTAGGGATGGATTAAGGAACAAGTTCAAGTGAAGAAGTGACTGAAAATGTTATGTAAGTAGTTACTGGCTAAGTTGGAATGGATGGAGATTTGAAAAAACAGGAAACCTTTTTGGAAGGCTGAGTCATAATAGGCAGCCATCTCTAACCCAACCGTTAGGACTTATTGTATTTTTATGCTGATGACTACCAGCTCCTACTTAGGCTTCCACATGGAGATGAAGGCTCTTTAAGGGTAAGGGCTCCTTTTGCATGCATATGTAGTTATTTAGTCTTAAAAGGCTCCTTCTACAGTTAGTTGGATGGAACCCTTGTTTTCATCCCTTTTTAACTACTTTAGGGAGCAGGCTTGCAAACCAAAACCAAGCCAAGGGTTGGGTTGGTTGGTTTGGTTGAAGATTATTCAGAAAAAGGTTAAAATTTCGTACAAAAGGGATTTTTAAGGTTTTGCTGGGTTTTACTCCTTTTCACTTTTTATGGCTGCCATAATAACGTGTAGCTCCATCCACCTTGGCCTTCTTACTCAAAAATCCTTGACCGTCAACTCTCTCTTGTGTAATCATGACATGAGCTGGTGTCAAAGGAGGATGAAATGAAATGAAGGGAATTCCAGCCAGGAACAACATGCCGTGATTACTGTTGCCGAAACTTTTGAGATTTTTGTATTTTGTGGAGCTTAATGGTTTTTTGAGGTAATGCTCTACATGCTTCCGTAGTAAATTAACCAAGCCACATATTATTATCCATCTGTGGCTTATTAGACTTAAGATTGGTTGCACGTACGATTCCTAGTAATGAGCCACTAGTAGCTAACAAATGTTCTTCATATCACAAAGCCATTAACTTAATTCCTTTTGTATCTGAACAATTAACGGAGGAGTAAAACGCTTGTTTCTGCCAAGTTATGTAAGTACAACAGTGGAAAGGGGAGTAAAGTAAAATAAAATTCTAATCGAACCCTAAATGATAGTACACTAAGAATGTTTGGGGAATTACGAAAAAACTGGTGATAATTCATCTTCAAGCAATAACTAGTCAACATTGTGTAACTCGATTTGAGTTAGTTGATAAGCTCAGCTAACTTATCCTAAGCTAACTTATCCATGTCTTGTGATGAAGCTTGCATCATGGAGGATACATCTTGAATTGTGTACATTGTCGGGTACATGAACACACATTCAGTGTCTTATCTATCATTACCTTCCTCAACATTTTACACTTCAACTGTTCCAGGAAATGAGGGATATTTTTTTACCTTCAACATCTTCCTATATTTACTAGGATCCACGAAATAAAAAAAACGCGGATAACGAAAAAAAGATAAGAAAGATTTGTTGAAAATCGGAAAATAAATAGGAGCAATTTCAGCCCTTCCAATCTCTAGAACAAGTTATCCCGAGGACCTAAGTAAGCCTTCTTGGAGAATAATTACAGGATTTATAAGATAATGGCGTTTCTAATTAAGTGAAACAAAACATTTAATAACTTCTACAAATCAGTGCAGAAGATTGACTACAAATCTGGCTAAATAAAAGGATGCTAGCTTATCAGCTCTGAGTGTCTATTAATAAGACTCTTATTGAGATCATGCCTTGCATCACTTAACCCTTCACATTTTATGAGTACAAAAAAACGTTTCCAGATCGGTACATATAAAAAATGAGGAGAGAAGTGTGTCTAGAATTAGGGTTAAAAAACGGGTTAAAAAACTCGTCCTGCCCTTCCTCAACATGAATGGGGTGAGTCTAGTCTAAAAAAAAGTATATCACACACAAATGATTGCCTGCCGACACCACTACCACTCTAAGATCTCAACCCTTTTCATTCAACTCTCTTTTCATTCATGCTTTCGCCGGCACGCGAACAGCTCGATAAAAAAGCGAAGTCACTCTAATTAGACATATATTACGGTGATCGTTCCCTAACTGCGTTTCTTTAACAGACAAAATACAGATCGTTTTAAAACACGAAAATCAGTTACTTACCGTCAACTATTTCCAGGTAATCCGAGATAAAAAATCCAGACTCCAACTTCCAAAACTTTGACAATCAAGGTTCCAACTTGGTGGGTGTGGTTAGTAATCACACACTTATTCACACTTTACAGTAGAGTATTACTGCACAACAATGCTGTCCCTTTCCGCGACTGTAAGAGAACACACAAGGAAATAATTGGTTTTTATTCTAGTTGTCGTTTTACTGCGATTAACTGCAATCTCTGCCCCAGAGTAAAGTCTTTACCAGACAAAGTAATGGTTAAAGGGTAAGTATTAGGAAATAGGATGGATGGATGGATAAAGTAAAGGATGTTGGGTAAGAGCAGGAATATGAAACACAAGGATTGGGAAGAGAGGACAAATAACCCAACCAAGGATTCTCTAGGGCTAAAGAGTAACTGATTACTTTTTCCTTGTTGACTCTGATTCCGGCGTTTTGGGGTTGACGTTGGAGATGGAGCAAACGCAAAGATATTCTACAATCCAATCCTATCCTGTTCTTGGTAAGGTCTGGATTCTGGATTGCATTTTTTCAGTACAACACACCAACGACCAAACGATTGCATAACAGGGAGGATAGAGAGAAGAGATCAGTTCAGGCAGGATAGGCGTAAAAAGGTATGGATTGGGTTAGGATGAAAAAAAGGCATATTGGGATATTTTGTATTTGCTCAGCCTTTACAGTGAGGCCTGGAAAGATGAAAATTTCATCGTGAAATATAAGGGAGTTGGAAAAACTAACCCGACCCAACAACGCGGCAGAGGAGACCAAGTTTAAGCCACCAGTAAGGGAGAGACCCTTGAATTTGAATCTGGACTAGATTTGAATTGCAGGCATCCTCCAAAAAATGTGTATACCTGCAGAGAAACAATGACAACAGAGATACGAGTAATATCAACACTAACCTTTTTCATAGGAGAACAAAAGACCTGATCAACCATACCTTGGATGATACGGATCTGTCGATGACAGGATGAGTTGTGTGAGTGAAAGCAATTAATGCAGCAAATGGGGTGGTCGGTAGCAAGTCTTTGATAAGTTAGCAGAGGTTATTTTGCATGATTTTTGTGAGTCAGAGTTGCATCTAGTTTACAATAATTATGCAAGTAATGTCATGAACGATTGAAAGAAATGAACGGGCAAGTATGCCAGTTAGTTGGCATTAGCATATGTGTGGAATCATTAGGGTTCAAAATATGGTTGGAAATAGAGACCAACCCAAAATTCCAGAAGGGTCATTATTTCATAATCTTACAGGCTGAACTGATCTGGTCAAACAGTAACAATGAAAAGAGGAGGGATGGAATGGGTCATTGTAAATATGCAAAATGCTTAGGATGAGTCTTGTACATGGTAATTTTGGACATGCAGATTGCGTCAATGCACAAATTTAATTTGAAATGGCACAAAAATTATGACAAATATGCCTTCTTAGCATATTCTGCAATTCTGTCTTAATCAATTTACACCCGATATGTTGGCATGCCCCTGCATTTAACGTCTTTCTAAAAAACCATGCAATATCCACTCCACTCATATAAAATAGTGACCCCACTCCACCAGGAATTGGTGTATAGACAATTTAGAAATGTTCTAAACATTATTGCCGTCCATCTCAGCAACCCCTCGAGAAAGAAATTTTCCCTGAAAGAGAAAGGCCGAAAAAAATCAAAGGCCTTTCCTTCCTTGGATGGAAAAGTATATAAAATAAAAAGAATTTCCTCCATTTCGTTGGTTGCCCAAAGAAAACATGGTTGGACAGAGGAGGGGGTTAGACCTCCTTTTCCCCCTTTATATAATATCATGTTAAGTAATGGATGGAAAGTGCATCTCCAAGATGGAACAAAAACAGTGGTTTCCAGTTTTCTCCCCTTTTTCCCTAGAAATACAGTCAGTCACTCAGTAACACTCTCTCTAGTATATGTCGGACCACTTATTCTTAGTCCAGCTTTTAACATGGACACTCAACTCAAAGATGTTTAACCCATGGAGGGTGGTAGTGCCGGCTTTTAGATGGTAATGACCAAGTATGAAGAATAAAAAAGGAATGGTCAAAAGAGAATGATACTCCTTGTTGAAATGGTATGAAACAATGTGCTAAAAGTTTTTTAAACCGGGAGAAAAGGTGTTAATGAGAAATTACCCAATTAGTGGGCACCATTCTGAAATGGAGACACNAACAATGTGCTAAAAGTTTTTTAAACCGGGAGAAAAGGTGTTAATGAGAAATTACCCAATTAGTGGGCACCATTCTGAAATGGAGACACATGATTTTGTGAACATTTGTGATTAGGCAAAGCCAAGTAAAGAATGTCTGCATTTTATCCACTGCAACTTGCACACAGAATTGTGTAGATTGTGAAATTGTAGCCATGAAAAAACAACCCTAGTAGAGTTGAATAAAATCCCAAAAATACCCTTTACACCACTTTCCTCTCATGAAAGAGCTTCGGAGAAATTTCTACCCCACGTTCCAGACAGACATCCCTATAGAAAGTTGGGCACGGTCCCTGGTCTACCTAGTATATGGCTTATATCACCAACTCCCTGACGAAATCCCTCATCCACGAATTCCCGGTTCGACAGCACTTCAACCCCATTGACATACCCTACCACAATATTCCATTATTCGGGATTCTACAGCTAGAGCTAGCCTCCCCAAAAAAAGAATCCTGCCGTAATAAGAGAGAAAGACCAAGAATTCGTCTTACTTGTGTCTCTGCCACCCTTCATTTTCTCTACCCTTCTTTTCATTCCGCTGGACTGGACCAACTTTTTCCACCCTTCAATGGTCAAACTGGGCTTGAGTCATTCGATTTCCGGGTAGGATTAGGGACAAGAGATGCCGAACTAAGAAAGTACCCGGGTAGTGCCAGAGAATACAACTTTACTAAAGTTAGTGGAGGCTTTTTTAGAAGGTTTTTTTTCTCCTAAAATGTGATATTTTTGGAAATGCTCCCACTTTACGGAAGAGATGACAGGACAGATTACAGAGGATAAATTCGATAAAATCAATGAACTCAATGGGTATGGAAATAAGTGATTAATTTAAAGTAAATGATGATATCTCAGTTATTCTTGAATCTCTTGGTT